>OY759161.1:2235724-2344021 GCA_963662125.1 Diplazon laetatorius
TGTGTTTCCTGCAAAATGTAGCATTTCGAACTGACCGTTCGCCCGTAACGTCGGTTTCGACAAGATTCGACGGTATCGTGAGTTCGTCGAAGTTTCCGTTCAAAACACCAATGATTCGCTGTTGCAGCCAAACTTCCGTGACTTTCTTGCTCGAAACGGTTGAAATGCGTTCATTCTGTGCAAATGAAAGAATTTCATGCATTTCGACCGACCGCAAACGGTTCCGACCTTCGCAACATCGATTTCGAGCGAATTCGTCGAATCTTCGTTCCCGGCTACGAAAATGGTCGTTTCTGGTTAGAAACGTGTCAAAAACCTTAGTTTTATCCAATTATGTGTGATCCTAGCAGAATCTAGCATTTCGAACTAACCGTTCGCCCGTAACGTCGGTTTCGACAAGATCCGACGGGATCGTGACTTCGTCGAAGTTTCCGTTCAAAACACCAATGATTCGCCATTGCAGCCAAACGTTTGTGACTTTCTTGCTCGAAACGGTCGAAATGCGTGCATTCCGTGCGAATGAAGCAATTTCTTGCATTTAGACCGACCGCGAACGGTTCGGTCGTTCGCAACACCGATTTCGATCAAATTCGTCGAATCTTCGTTTCCAGCTACAAAAATGGTTGTTTCTGGTTAAAAACGTGTGAAAAACCTTAGTTTAATTCAATTATGTGTGTTTCCTGCAGAATCTAGCATTTCGAACTGACCGTTCGCCCGTAACGTCGGTTTCGACAAGATCCGACGGGATCGTGACTTCGTCGAAGTTTCCGTTCAAAACACCAATGATTCGCCATTGCAGCCAAACGTTCGTGACTTCCTTGCTCGAAACGGTTGAAATGCGTGCATTCCGTGCGAATGAAGCAATTTCTTGCATTTAGACCGACCGCGAACGGTTCGGTCGTTCGCAACGTCGATTTCGATCAAATTCGTCGAATCTTCGTTCCCAGCTACAAAAATGGTTGTTTCTGGTTAAAAACGTGTGAAAAACCTTCAGTTTAATCCAATTATGTGTGTTTCCTGCAGAATCTAGCATTTCGAACTGACCGTTCGCCCGTAACGTCGGTTTCGACAAGATCCGACGGGATCGTGACTTCGTCGAAGTTTCCGTTCAAAACACCGATGATTCGGCATTGCAGCTAAACGTTCGTGACTTTCTTGCTCGAAACGGTCGAAATGCGTGCATTCCGTGCGAATGAAGCAATTTCTTGCATTTAGACCGACCGCGAACGGTTCGGTCGTTCGCAACATCGATTTCGATCAAATTCGTCGAATCTTCGTTCCCAGCTACAAAAATAGTTGTTTCTGGTTGAAAACGTGTGAAAAACCTCAGTTTCATCCAATCATGTGTGATTTTTGCAAAATCGAGCATTTCGAACTCACCGTTCGGTCGGAACGTCGGTTTCGACAAGGATCGACGGTATCGTGAGTTCGTCGAAGTTTCCGTTCAAAACACCAGAGATTTGCTGTTGCAGCCAAACTTCCGTGACTTTCTTGCTCGAAATGGTTGAAATGCGTTTATTCCGTGCAAATAAAGGAATTTCATGCATTTAGACCGAACGCGAACGGTTTGGTCTTTCGCAACATCGATTTCGACCAAATTCGTCGAATCTTCGTTCCCGGCTACAAAAATGGTCGTTTCTGGTTAGAAACGTGTCAAAAACCTTAGTTTCATCCAATTATGTGTGATCCTAGCAGAATCTAGCATTTCGAACTAACCGTTCGCCCGTAACGTCGGTTTCGACAAGATTCGACGGTATCGTGGGTTCGTCGAAGTTTTCGTTCAAAACACCAATGATTCGCTATTGCAGCCGAACTTCCGTGACTTTCTTGCTCGAAACGGTTGAAATGCGTGCATTTCGTGCAAATGAAGGAATTTCATGCATTTAGACCGACCGCGAACGGTTTGGTCGTTCGCAACATCGATTTCGAGCGAATTTGTCGAATCTTCGTTCCCAGCTACAAAAATTGTTGTTTCTGTTTGGAAACGTCAAAAACATTGGTTTAATCCAATTATGTGTGTTTCCTGCAAAATCTAGCATTTCGAACTGACCGTTCGCCCGTAACGTCGGTTCCGACAAGATTCGACGATGGTGAGTTCGTCGAAGTTTCCGTTCAAAACACCAATGGATCGCTGTTGCAGCTAAACTTCCCCGACTTTCTCGCTCGAAACGGTTGAAACGCGTTCATTCTGTGCAAATGAAGGAATTGCATGCATTTCGACCGACCGCGAACGGTTTGATCGTTCGCAACATCGATTTCGACCAAATTCGTCGAATCTTCGTTCCCAGCTACAAAAATGGTTGTTTCTGGTTGAAAACGTCAAAAACCTTAGTTTAATCTAATTATGTGTGTTTCCTGCAAAATCTAGCATTTCGAACTGACCGTTTGCCCGTAACGTCGGTTTCGACAAGATTCGACGGGATCGTGAATTCGTCGAAGTTTCCGTTCAAAACACCAATGATTCGCTATTGCAGCCAAACGTTCGTGACTTTCTTGCTCGAAACGGTTGAAAAGCGTGCATTTCGTGCGAATGAAGGAATTTCATGCATTTAGACCGACCGCGAACGGTTCGGTCGTTCGCAACATCGATTTCGAGCAAATTTGTCGAATCTTCGTTCCCAGCTACAAAAATAGTTGTTTCTGGTTGGAAAGTGTAAAAAACCTTAGTTCTATCCAATTATGTGTGATTTTTGTAAAATCGAGCATTTCGAACTGACCGTTCGCCCGTAACGTCGGTTTCGACAAGATTCGACGGTATCGTGAGTTCGTCGAAGTTTCCGTTCAAAACACCAATGATTCGCTATTGCAGCCAACCTTCCGTGACTTTCTTGCTTGAACCCATATAGCACCAAATGTTCCATGTATATCCATTGGATATCCATAATGTGAAAAAGATATCCTTTATATCCTATGGATATCCATACGACTTACATGCATGTATGTACATGCACGAACGTTTAAAGCACATTGTATGGATATACGGAAAATACCCTTATGTGGACATACAGCACCAGATGTTCCATGGATATTCATACGACTTACATGCATGTATGTACATGCACGAACGTTCAAAGCACATTGTATGGATATACGGAAAATACCCTTATGTGGACATACAGCACCAGATGTTCCATGGATATTCATACGACTTACATGCATGTATGTACATGCACGAACGTTCAAAGCACATTGTATGGATATACGGAAAATACCCTCATGTGGACATACAGCACCAGATGTTCCATGGATATCCATACGACTTACATGCATGTATATACATGCACGAACGTTCAAAGCATATTGTATGGACATACGGCAAAAACTCTTATGTCGACATACAGGACCAGATGTTCTATGGATATCCATACGACTCACATGCGTGTATATACCTGCACGGATGTCCACTGCACATGGTATGGATACACGCCAGATTCTCTCCCAAGTAAAAAAATTATATATAATCTATATATGCCCAATGGGCATATATAGTATATATATAGACTATATATAGTCTATATATAATCTATATATAATCTATATATTGTCTATATATATAATCTATATATAATTTCTTCACTGGGGCTTATAGGTGAACGTGTTTTATCGACATATTTATATAATATCCTATGCGTATCTATACGTGTCCAAAAAAAAATCAAGCTTTCACCCCCATATAAAAAAATTATATGTTAACTATATATATGGAATTGGGCATATATAGTTTATATATAGATTATATATAAACTATATGTGCCTAATCCTATATATATGTTTATACTCAAGTCAAAAAATTATATATGATCTATATATAAACTGTATATGGGATTGGGCATATATAGTTTATATATAGTTTATATATAGATTATACATAGACTATCTATAGACTATATATAGTCTATATATAATCCATATTCAAACTATATATGCCCAATCCCGTATATAGGTTTTATATAATTTTTTTACTTGGGTATATAGACTATATATATTGTTTTTACTTAGGCACTTATATTAAACCGGATTAGTAAAAAACGATTCTTTAAATATGTATAATGCATACATTTTTATGCTAGCGTACTTTCGATCGCTATTTTTTTTGTCACTTTCATAGCCCAGTTGGCATGTGGGTACAAAAAAAAGGCCGGAATCGAAATAATTAGCAACAGAAATCTTCTTTGTTTAATCGTTAGGACGGAGGGGGGGGGGGGGTTGTTGGTAGTCTAGATTAAGGTTTTCGACATTCCAACCCGACTGCGTTCACCCCTGTCTTGAATTTGAGGTGGGAATTCGTTTTTGCTGAATAACTCGCCCATTTACAACTTTTGACCAAGAACGCACATAACAAAAAGTTTTCTCTTTTGTCAGCTTAGGCTGGCTCGTCCCTCTTTGAAGACCTGTAACATTCTTTTCCATACAAAAAAAAAAAAATTGTAGAAAATTTAGTTTTCTACAACTTTAGTGATTACAATTTTCTCTCTGCGATTGACATTCGTTCGAAAATTTAAATGTCGCTTTACCTTGTTTGTTCCAAAATTCCAGTGATATTAATCGTAGATAAAAAATGGTAACAACTATAATTGTAGAATATGTAATTTCCTACAAGTTTATTTCTACTCATTAACGCGCTAAACTTCGAAATAAACGAGATAATGTGATGATACATTCCAACTCCTTTTTTTCGAATTACGTCGAAAAATGTCAATCGCAGATAAAAAATTGTAACCACTATTAAGCAAACGTCATAATGTATGTAACTACAAGAGATTCAGCACCCATCGGCAAACGGCGGCCACGGTAGCCCATATCGGCCCACACACACTTACACGTTCAAGCCTGTCAGCTCGGGCAATGCAATCTGCTATAGGAACTGTTTTGCCTACCGCCGGTATAGATGTATACACATGAGCAATGTCGATTTTATCATTGACGCGAATTTTTTTTTATTGTCATCATTTTATTCATAATCAACGATAATTTCGATATTTCGCTTGCAATATTCCATAAGGTAGGGATACCAACCAAGAGCAGCGAAATTTTTCTTCGTTCTCTCAGGCTGGCCAAACGGGCGTATTTCGCTTGTTTTCCCTCGCTCCGCAGCAAGCGCCTGTAGCGCCATCTCGCACTCCACTACAATCGTGCATGTGTACTATCTGTATGGTGTATGTGCGTCGCAGCTGTGTAAAACCATGAGACAGAGACAGTGTTGCAGAGGTCATGGCGCTGAGCGAGGTCGTGTTTGTTTACTTAATCCGTTGTTTATCACAATAGTTCGCTTCGACACTGCGGACCGGATTCTTTGTTCGATACATAACAGCGCCGAACACCGATTCTACACTCGTGCACATTCCGAAGTAAGTAAAACAAACCTTTATTACATTTATGATTCTTTGGATTTGATGAAAATCTGTTATGTATACGTATGTATATTCGACTCGTCGTTAAAAAATAGCTATTATTTAAAAATTGATTTGAATTTTCACGCAAATAAGAATTTGCGAAAATGTTAACGCAAATAGGAATTTGCGTAAAAATTCAAATCAATTTTCAAATAAAAGCTATTTTCGTAAAAACTATCTTTTTTACGTCTCTTACGTCTACTACCGAGAAATCGTATTATTTAAAAGATGAAAAAATTCCAATTAAATAATTAAATAAACCAAAAAATTCTGGGGCACGCCTTAATATTAAGATAGAGATCTGTAATTTGAAGCGTCTTATTTTTTTAAGATAAACTTCAAATTGGTCAACAAAAAAAAAATTTTCTTTAATTTTAAAGAGTTAATAAAAAAGTTTGAAAAAAACCCAGGGTCACGCCTTCATATTGAGATAGAGAGCTGACATTTCAAGAACTTGTTCTTCTTTAGATCGACTTCCGATTGTTGAACTTGAAAAAAAAAATAATAATAATAATAAACATTATTTCATAAACTACCACTGAATGAGATATGTGATTCTACAGATTCCGCATCAGAGGTACAGTGTGGACGACAAATTCACAAATTCACGGTGATCGTCATGGTCTTCGTTCAATTCGCAATTTTGAATCTCAGAATCTGAAGGTGAATATTCTTAAGTCATTAAAATTATGACAACAAATATATATATATACATATATATATTAATATATACACATATATATATGTACATGTATATATGGAAAAATCAAAAATTGAGCTGACCACTCAAATTAAACTGTCGAAGAACTTATGGCTTTTTTCAAACATTGCACTGAACCTTTTATGGTCACCAAATTTTATTCTGAGTTCATGGCCTTTTTATAGAATTGTTAGGACAAGAATCGGTCGAACTCGATATGCAAGGATATCGAGATTTTTTCCTTTAATCTTAAAAAGTTAATAAAAAAGTTTGAAAAAATCTCAGGGTCACGCCTTAATATTGAGATAGAGAGCTGACATTTCGAGAACTTGTTCTTTTTGAGATCAACTTCCGATTGTTCAACTTGAAAAAATAATAATAATAATAATAATAATAATAATAATAAGAAAAAAAATAATAAACATTATTTCATAAACTACCACTAAATGAGATATGTGATTCTACAGATTCCGCAGCAGAGGTACAGTGTGGACGACAATTTCACAAATTCACGGTGATCTTTATGTTCTTCGTTCAATTTGCAATTTTGAATCTCAGAATCTGAAGGTAAATATTCTTAAGTCATTAAAATTATGACAACAAGCAAGATATATATATTATATATTGTAACGCGAAATAATTCGACGCGCCTCCAAATTCGTACCGTTCCTCCCGTCACGACGACACCGACAAGCCCAGGGTCATGATAGGAAAATTGTACATATTTAAATTGATTTCTTTTGTTGGTGATGCTTTGGCCGTTAATAGTTTGGGTGAATTCGAGCATTGGCGAAGGACGACCACTTTGTTTTATTTCTTTTTACGTTTCGCTCCTTGGTTTGGAGCCTCTTCAGAATAATTTTTTTATTTAGTTTCTGTTAAATAAATTTTATACATTTTGTTATTATAATTATACTTAAATTGTTTATAGTTTACATTTTTCTTATTTAGTGTTAGGTGTAGGACTAGTATATTGTAGATTTTATTTGTATTATTCTGATATTGTATCTGTGTGTTTACATCCGTTTTTGTTGATTGTAAAAATTGTTAGTTGCTATGATGTGAATATAGTGTTTTGTAGGTTTTTGATATTGTTAAATTTGTACCTTTTCGTTGTTTTATTTTTGGAATTTTTTCCTGTTTTTTTTCTTTGGAAGTCGTGTAACCGCATGTTCTGTTTTGAGGTTATGTTGTGTGTTGTGATTTTTTCGATGTTTGTCTATTCTTAAATTTTTATTTATATCACATGTTCGATGTCAATTTCTTTGAGTCATTTGATTAAAATATTTTTTATAAAAGTCAGAGTTGTTAAAATTGTATTGTAGTGTCGAATTGATAAAATATTGTTTCCGAAAAACGGCACACAAGTGATGGGTTACATTTTGACGACCATTTTGTTCTGGTGTTGTTGAGTGTGAGTGTAGTTTGTGTCTCTTATGTGGTGGTGGCGTTAGTTGTGTATGGCGGTTCTTTTGGATTTTGAATTTGTGATTTTTGTTTATTCTAGTATTGAATTGTAAGTATTACTTAAGTTTTCGATGTCAGTTTTGTGATTTATTGAATTTTTGTTTATTTTTATGTGTATCATTTCTTTTATTAGTCTTTTCTTTTCTGAAGACCTTTTTTAGTCTTTTTTTTCCCATGAGACCGATTGTCTCCTCAATAAACTCCCCTACACAAAACCTAGCAGAATATCTACAAAAAATCATTAGAATACACATCAAAAACTATCCATCGGAAATAAAAGACAGTTTCACTTTTAAAAAAATCATAAAAGGAATAAAACTACCAGACAATCACATTCTTATCTCACTGGACGTAACTTCTCTATATACAAACATTCCAATTAAACTAGTAATCCAAAGCATAACCAAAAGAAAATCATTATTCGAAAAAAACTTTAAAACAGACGAACTAATAAAAGGCATAGATTTACTGATGAATTCCACATACTTCACCTTCGATAATAAAATATATAAACAAATTGCAGGCCTACCAATGGGCTCACCACTAGCACCCACCCTATCCAACATAGTTATGATAGATTTAGAAGAAACAATCTTAAAGAAATTAAGTTACACTCCTCCACTGTACAAAAGATACGTAGACGACATAATTATCGCTCTTCCAGCAGACAAAATAGAAGAAACCCTGAATACATTCAACTCGTATGACAAAAATCTTAAATTCACAATAGAACGGGAAAAAAACAATTCCATACCTTTTCTAGATCTTTTACTAATTAGAGAAAACAATAAAATCATAACAAACTGGTACAGAAAACCAACTTGGTCAGGCAGATTCATAAATTATTTCTCAAGTCATCCACAACACCAAAAGATAGGAATCATACAAATGTTAACAGACAGAGCCATAAAACTTTCAGAACAAAAATTCCACAAAGACAACATAGATCTCATAAAAAACACACTCATACAAAACAACTACCCTCTTCATTTCATCGAAAAACATCTCAACATCCGATTAAAAAAACTAAAAACGAATAATCTTAACACAACACCAAAATCAGACATAGACACTAAAAAAATCATGAAATTCCAATACACAGACCAAATACACCACCAACTATTCAAAATTCTAAAACCTTTTGACATTTCCCTAATAAACAGCAATAAACACAATATACAGACTATAATAGGAAGCACAAAAGACAAAACTCCAACAATAGAAAAAACAGAATTAGTCTATAGCATTCCATGTAAAAACTGCAACAGCACTTACATTGGCCAAACCAAGAGACATTTAAAACAACGGATATACGAACACAAATACAGCACCTCCCACACAAACCAAAACAAAACAGCACTCACACACCATATACAACAAACAAAACATAAATTTGATTTCGACAACACTAAAATACTAACAATCGAACCTTCAGAAAAGAAAAGACTAATAAAAGAAATGATACACATAAAAATAAACAAAAATTCAATAAATCACAAAACTGACATCGAAAACTTAAGTAATACTTACAATTCAATACTAGAATAAACAAAAATCACAAATTCAAAATCCAAAAGAACCGCCATACACAACTAACGCCACCACCACATAAGAGACACAAACTACACTCACACTCAACAACACCAGAACAAAATGGTCGTCAAAATGTAACCCATCACTTGTGTGCCGTTTTTCGGAAACAATATTTTATCAATTCGACACTACAATACAATTTTAACAACTCTGACTTTTATAAAAAATATTTTAATCAAATGACTCAAAGAAATTGACATCGAACATGTGATATAAATAAAAATTTAAGAATAGACAAACATCGAAAAAATCACAACACACAACATAACCTCAAAACAGAACATGCGGTTACACGACTTCCAGGGAAAAAAAACAGGAAAAAATTCCAAAAATAAAACAACGAAAAGGTAAAAATTTAACAATATCAAAAACCTACAAAACACTATATTCACATCATAGCAACTAACAATTTTTACAATCAACAAAAACGGATGTAAACACACAGATACAATATCAGAATAATACAAATAAAATCTACAATATACTAGTCCTACACCTAACACTAAATAAGAAAAATGTAAACTATAAACAATTTAAGTATAATTATAATAACAAAATGTATAAAATTTATTTAACAGAAACTAAATAAAAAAATTATTCTGAAGAGGCTCCAAACCAAGGAGCGAAACGTAAAAAGAAATAAAACAAAGTGGTCGTCCTTCGCCAATGCTCGAATTCACCTAAATTAATTTCTTTTATTTTATTTTATTTTTTTTCATACTTGTAATCGTCCCGAGCGACGAGACGTTACCGAACGACGAGCAATACCGGTGACATCCGATTGGGCGAAGCAACAGAGCGAGACGAGAGGGGTAGTCTCCCGCCGGTCAGCGAAGCGGGGTGGTTCCCCGTCAACGCGCCTCACGAACTTCTCCGCTCCCGAATTATACTCGGATAGATAACGCGAGCGAGGACCCCGAAAAATAGGTGTGCGGTGAGGGGTCAGAGTTGGTCGCCTGCCCCCTCCCGCGACTGAATGTAAGAAAGTAGGGCCTAAGGGGCACGAGCCACCCGTCACGTCGAAAATCTAGGCTGTTCTGCGAGAGTCGTCGTGACGGGAGCGCCAAAATTTGGAGAGAGAGAGAGAGAGATGGCACGGAAAAATATAGATTGTACCGGAGGGCCGAGACACGGAAAAATCCCGTGGAACGAGTATTACCGAAAATCGTTCTCCCGGAGTACCGTAATCGTCGCTTGAGTACCGGTGAGTCTTGTTTAGCCGATTTCTGTCTCGGGACGAACTTAAAATATTATTGTAATAATGTTTTGTTCAATTTCTATTCGAGGCGTCGTTTTTTTTGTCGCCGCGACGACGGTTCGGCCACGAGGTCGAGTTATTCGATTCTTTTTTTTTATTGTACCGACGTGGGTTTCGTCGGTTAATAATTTCGTGGAACAGTCATTGTTTTATTTGTTTGTTGTATTTTGTTTAATATTTTGTTAACGCGCGGGTTTCTTGTACCGAGGGGTTTGGATCCGCGCAATCTATCGTTATGTTCGATATCAAACCCAATGGTTGAATTTGATTCGAATTATTTCCCGTTGACACGAACCGTGAACCGTCACCGTAGAGGTCGAGGTAAAGGTCTCGTATAAAGTTGTTTTTCAGTTGGAGACAAACCGTGAACCGTCACCGAAAAGGTCGAGGTACCGGTTCCCGTCTCAAATTGTTTTTTTGTTGGTATTTTGACACAAGCTGTGAACTATCACCATCATGGTCGAAGTAAAAGTTCTCGTCTCAAATTGTTTTGTTTTTGGATGATTTAAAATTAAATAAAACGCGATTTATTGTGCGGATTCAGTACCGAGATCCCGGTCGTTCGTGGGTTTGCGCGGGGAGGCCAGGCGATCCGAGTGCGGGTGTCGAGAGTGAGAACGAGTGAGAATCGCGGTAATTATTATTTATTGATTTACTTTTGTATTGTTTTATTTTGATATATTCGCGGTGGATCGAGGAGCCGCAATCGGTGAGAGTATGAGTGTTGCGTGTTTTTATTATATAATATTTTTCTTTTCGTGAGTGTTTGTGTGTGGTAGTGAGAGAGAACGAGTGTGGATCGCCGGGTCTGTACCGCGGGCGAGTGAGCGAGACGCGAGCGGAGTGTGTGTGTGTGTATGTGTGTGTGTGTGTGTGTGTGTGTGTGTGTGTGTGTGTGTGTGTGTGTGTGTGTGTGTGTGTGTGTGTGTGTGTGTGTGTGTGTGTGTGTGTGTGTGTGTGTGTGTGTGTGTGTGTGTGTGAGTGTGTGTGTGTGTGTGCGAGAGTTTGAGTGAGTATGATTTTACTTTGTACCATTTTATTCTTTTGTTTTCTTTTGTTGTATGTTTTGTTAGTTCTCCCGGAGTGTCTTCCCGGGTAGAACGTTAAATTAAAACGAGTCAATTATATATTTTGGTTTCTTTTAATTTCTTTTCATTTTCCAATTATATAAAAGTACCTGCACGACAATACCGAATACCGCCACTCTACCGGAAGACAAGGCTGCGGCTTAGCCAGGCAAACCAGCTCGATCTCGTCATTTTCCCCGGTGCATTCGCACCTGGCGCCCATTTAAAAATAAAGGGGGAAGTGACGAGATCCATAGCTTTGTGGGGGATATAGAAATCATGCTACAAAAATGGCGCCCAACGTGGGGCTATTGTACACGATGGAAAATTCTTGCTACAATATATATACATATATATATGTCAGGAGGCATATTTGGGGACATTTCCATGTCAAACGATACATTCCAGGACTTCCAAGCTGTTTCAGGACTGGCCCCAAATAATTTTATGTTCAGTGGCAGTAGCCAGGACGTCCTGGAAGTCGCCACTACAACAGTATCGGCTGTTTTCGGGACATTTTTAAGATAATGTACGTACAACCGCGGTATCGAAAATATTAAAAATATATTGGCAGCTTCGAGGACTGTATAAAGTGGATATACGTACGTAATCAAATGTACGTATATCCACTTTATACAGTCCTGGAAGCTGCCAATATATTCTACTATGTAACTGTATTGGTAGCTTCGAGGACTGTTTAAAGTGGATATACGTACATAATCAAATGTACGTATATCCACTTAATACAGTCCTGGAAGCTGCCAATATAATTCGCATATATAAATATATTGGCAGCTTCCAGGACTGTATAGAGTAAATGTACGAACATTATTAAATGTACGTACATTTGGGTTGGAAGTATATATACATCAATATATATGTAGGTACCAGGAGTTTTAAGATTCCAGGACTGAACGAATTAATAGAACGAGTAGTCGTCCATAACGTAAGTTGTGGTCGATATGCGCAATGTTTGTAATCGGTTGGACTGCCACATTTGCATTTTGATTATTTTCATAGCAATATAAGCATTTCGAGCGTCGTAAAAACAAATTTCTGGCTTTCGACGTTGGTTAAGGTAATGGACAAAATTGCTGAGTGCGAAAGAGACAGTACCATCGGCGCTCGCTGCAGAGCGAGAGAGAACATGTCGTCTATGACCTTGAAGATGTAAAAATTGGACTTTACAGATTAGGTAAGGGTAATGAAGCAGAAACTCGTGACCAACCCGGGTATTGAAATGATTTTTCGAAAATTGCATCCATTTTCGGATCACGCCGCTTTCGCGAAAAAGAGTTCGTGGACAAAAGAGTTCGACTAACCAACCAACTGATGGAGTAAAAAAGTGACGCGTTCTCGCATGGTCAAAGAGCGTTTAAGTTAATAATAATCCTTTTTTAGCATCATGTCCCACCATTTCAAAAGAAAAATGCTAATCATTGATAAAGTTGAAAAAAGACTGTTGGAAATGTTTAATTTGTCAAAAAATAAATAAAAATATTTTCAATTTTTCTTCTCAATTCAAATTAAAAATGAAAATTTGAAGGTGATGACAAAAAAGATAGCAATGGAACAAGAGGCTCCTCTCGCCGCTCCAAACGTGGTCGTCCCAGAAAAGGTGTTTACGTCGAGGACTCTGGCGACAATTAATGCTAGGAACTGTTTTTTTTCATTTTTTGAAAAGTTGAAATTATAAGTTGTGAGCGTTATAAATAATAAAAAACGTCAAAATACAAGTTTTCATTTATAGTCGACCTGAAATGGAGTGGTTTTTTTCAAATGACGCTGCTGAAAAATAAGTAAAAGTTACGACGACATTATCTAGATAAATTTTGTAACGAACAGCTTATATCATCAGAAAAAAAGTTTATGTACGAGAATATTTTGATAAATGCAGGTTCTACAGCGCAAGAAGTAAAAAAATGGCGAAATAAATAAAAAAAATGGCCCTATTTTACTTGAGTCAGAACACACGTTATTATGAGGTATAAAGACGCATAGACAGGGGTCAATTTTTTTATTCAGTTTTAAAATATAAGATACATTATCATAGCATTTATCTTCATACGGCCGGTTTTATTTTATAATACTTCGGACTCATGCTCTCTAACTCCATACTCTGACTCACTGGAATGAGAATAAGAAATTTTACCCGTAAAACGACTTCGATTTTACCAGTAACAAAGGCCACTTTACTCTCTCAGTTTGGTATATCTATTACCAACAATTGACAAGAAATAATTCAGATGAATCGATAATCGATACTTGAAAATCAATGAAAAATAAGACAGTTAAAATAAAATAAAAAAAATCTGTAAGCCTTATGACGACGACAACGAATCAAAAACTTTTTTATCAAAGCTCAACGGTCAACGAAACTTTCGAGCTACTACTATTGATATTGATTTGAGCCGAACTGAAATACGCTCAGTTAATACCATTCCGGTTTATTTTATAATACTTCAGACTCATACTCTCTAACTCCATACTCTGACTCACTGGAATGAGAATAAGAAATTTTACCCGTAGAACGACTTCGATTTTACCGGTAACAAAGGCCACTTTACTCTCTCAGTTTGGTATATCTATTACCAGCAATTGACAAGAAATAATTCAGATGAATCGATAATCGATACTTGAAAATCAATGAAAAATAAAAGAGTTAAAATAAAATAAAAAAAATCTGTAAGCCTCATGACGACGACAACGAATCAAAAACTTTTTTATCAAAGCTCAACGGTCAACGAAATTTTCGAGCTACTACTATTGATATTGATTTGAGCCGAACTGAAATACGCTCAGTTAATACCATTCCGGTTTATTTTATAATACTTCAGACTCATACTCTCGAACTCCATACTCTGACTCACTGGAATGAGAATAAGAAATTTTACCCGTAGAACGACTACGATTTCATTAGTAATAAAGACCCCTTTACTCTGTCAGTTTGGTATATCTATTACCAACAATTGACAAGAAATAATTCAGATGAATCGATAATCGATACTTGAAAATCAATGAAAAATAAGAGTTAAAATAAAATAATAAAAAATCTGTAAGCCTCATGACGACGACAACGAATCAAAAACTTTTTTATCAAAGCTCAACGGTTAACGAAACTTTCGAGAAAATCTATCGACGAGCGTTTGCTATCAGTCATCCCGAGTGTCGTATTGGTGGAGGAAATGTCCAATCAAGACAAAAATAATGGGAATGAACGAGTATCGATAGTACTAAGACGTTGCGTATCTTTGTAGCACTCGCATACTGTAATTTTTTTGTCATGTTTGAGCACTTCCTGGCACAATTCAATTGCTACCTTACCATTCGCAATTTGGTCCCGAAAAATGTACTCTACATACTTCGAAGCCGTTTTTGAGACTTAAGCCTTTGCATATGAAGGCACGCCACCATTTCTGATGGTTCTAAGCTGGTTGCTTAACCACGTTTTGATGACGGCACACGATCTATCCAGAAGGTAGTTATGTTTTTTTCGTTCCTTCTCGATAATCCCCAGACTCGGCAGCTTGTCAGCGTTTAGGAAGTCGCCGAAACATTTGATAGCCTGTTTTTTTTCAACCTCCGACCAGCGTGGCTTCTTTGCCGTTAACGTCGCTTAAAGAAATTTGAAGAAGTTCAAGACCAGTTCTTAAACAAATGGGGTGAGCACGTATGAATCTATCGAGGAAAGTAACTTACCAGGGCGTTCTTCTGACCTTGTGAAACTTCTATTTTTTTTACTTGTGACACTGTTGTCGAGCAATGACGGCGACGATTCGGGGGTAGTAGGAATGCCGGTTGTCCCTTTCTTTTTTTTTGCAGGTATTGCTGGCGAAAGTTTCGCGGTTTTGCGAGACAGTCTCGGGCTCTTCCTGGTACACGGTCGCTTGGTATCAGGCAGCCGTTTTAATGCCAGTGGTGATGTAACTCGACGTTTCGGACTGGCTTGAGGCTTCCGTAGACTCGACGATCGAAGACGTTCGAGTGTGACCGACAGCGACCGTTCACTGTCGAAACGTATCCGTTTCCGTTTTCTGCTAACCCGCGGCACTTCGGATGGCGAGCTCTGACGCGAATCCCTTGCGTTGACATCGTCGTTGAACGTGGAGTTGTATATCGTTGAATCTAGAAATCATCGAATTCCATTTATTAGCTTATGGAATACAATTATTTAAATATAAATTACCAAGCTTAATGTATAAAATAGGTATATGAGATATATTGACAACCTGGCGCACTGCCTCCATTGTCTGTGCTATTCGCTCCCGTCACATCACCTTCGCTCTCTACCGCAACATTGAGCCCTTGAGCTTTCTCCAATACCTTGGACATGTTTACAATATCGACCTGCATTACCGGCTGTCGATAGATATTCCGGTGAATGCGCTCATCGTGTCCCATGAAGCCTGGCAGATGGGAAACTTGATTTTGCGTCATATCGACGCAACGAGTTGCAATGTGTTTCCTCAAGTTAGTGCCTCTTAACGATAACGGGTTTTTTGCCCCGCATTCTTTCGAGAACTTTCTCATTAAAACGCATGCACGTAAATAAGCCGGCCGGTTATTGTTTGAGCTCGCAATACCGAAAACAAATCCGTTTTTAGCAGGTACTCCCGCTGCTTTGCGGTGTTTTAGTATAAGCTTAACGTCGTCGAGAATTGCTGTGCTCATCAAAACCGGAACAGTTCTATTAAGCTTGCCACTATCTCGATTCGGACGTATTTTTTAACAGACAATTTAGCTTCTTTCGTTAACTTTTGGTACAGCTCATCATCATCCTTGATGCGTTGATGATTGTTAAGCTCTTCGATTGAGAGGCGCTCAATTTCTCCTGCCCTTCGACGGTTAAAAACTTGTAGCTTCATTAATATCCCTTGTTGTGCCCCGAAAAATTCAAAATTGTTAAACTAAATTAATTATAACCTATTGTCATAATTAATCATACTTTACTTGGGAAATATTATTGGGAAATATTATTGGAAAATATTATTGGGAAATATTATTTTGAAATATTATTTCGAATGGAATTCCTCGCGAACTTATTTCAACACTTCGGAATTCCGCGCAAAATCATTTCGACACTTTCTTTCGACAGAAAGCTGACGTTAAATCGCGCAATGACCCGAAGGTCATTGCACCGATCTAACCACGCAATTTCGAGTGCACACGGGCCGCGAGTGACCATCAAAATTGCATTTTCGAAGTGCACACGCGCCGCGAGCGACCGTCAAAATTGCTGACATAGAATCACGCGATCGTTGAACGACGATCGCGACGATCGATCCGAAGCATCGATTGTCAGTCTGAACTGAAACATCAAATCGAAAAGATCTCCTCCAAAAGACTCTCGCGACGCGATCCCCTGGACTTGTATTTCTTACATGTATCACGGCTCGCGGCACGACGTGAGGAGATAACCCGACGCGCGCCGACAAGTAGATAACTCGCACCACGCGACGGGCGAATACGATTCTCTTAAGATAAAGTTTATTGTTAACACGACATCGCTACACTTGTAAAGCGATATCACGAGCTTGTACAATCTAAAGAACAGTTCATTCTCACCAACGTAAAATAAATTCAAAACCCATTGTTAATTTATTGAGTAAAACTCTTCATTCGGTAAACGATCCCTACAAAAACATATATCCCCTCCAACCCGCATCCTTTCGGAGACGCGTGTTAATTTCGGGGACATAACATTGGTGGCAGCGGTGGGATCTGCCGAAATGAATTCAGTGCGGTCACGAATTTAAATACGCAGAGCCAAAATAACAAAAATCCCGACACGCAGTCGTCGCGATTACTTTGGCCTGGCTACGCGGTGCTGCACAAGTAGCAACGTCAGCACACGCGCGGAAAAAACCCCAGAGTTACAAAAATTTCTGACACGCAGACGTCACGAAATTAACCTGGGTACACAGTGCCGGTTAAAGTGAAAAAACAGTGCCTGTGTGGAAGCAAACCCAGAGCTCGATTCGACACGCAGTCGTCGAAATCCAGCCTGGTCCTCCCACGACCACAAGGACATCGGGAGGAGGCGACGAGCAGCCCATCAGCAACTCCAGGGGGTCAAGGACAAGGACGAGGACTGAGGGAAGGACCTGCTCGGAAGGACATCATGCCAACAAGGATCATCTACCTGTAAGTGGCAGCTATATTGTACCTTACTACCAAAGCTGAAAATCGAGTCGAGAAAAAATTTATATTATTGAGTAGTTCGCGCCGGGGGTAAACAAAATATTGCGCAACCAAAGATAATTAAATAGATCGAACCCGAGAGGTCGCGGACCGTCGCGAAAACATTTTTTTAACAATAATTAATCCGCGTCCGCGATAAATAAATTTAAAAAAATAATAATAATAATAATTTTTCAATAAATATTTCAAATCGACCGATCGATCGTGGAATTTTGAAAAAAAAATTTTTTTGTACGAAAAATGTCGAACGACCCCCGTCGAAGCACGCGCAGGGCGCACTCAACCGAACCGGCCGGGGGAGGTTAACGCCTTGGCCATGCTCGATGCCGCCATCGGCGACATCGCATTCCGTACGAACGAGGCTTTGAATCAGGTGTCACCGGACGGAGCGATGCCCCCCGGCCAAAGGGCCGCGTTGTCGAATAACCTACGACAACTCGGTGGCACAACCGAGCGCGGAACGTCGCGCGCGGAAACGATCGAATCCGATTTCGATCTCCCTCGATTAAGTCGGAATTCGCGTCGATCAGTAACGGAGGACATGATCGACGAAGAAATTCGTAGTCTCCGAAACGGAGCAAATTATTGTCGGCCGAGCAATGCACTAGCTCGACCCAGTCAGCCGCGAAATCTCGGAGCAATACCGCGGGAGATATCGAGAAATAATCGCAACGCGAACCCCACGGTACGATACGACCTAGAGGATGTCGAAATACCTCAACGTGATTCGGACGATCAAGACACCATCCACCGCGATTCGCCCGACGACGACGCACGTCGCCGGGATTACGAGTACAATGAATCGCGGCGACGCAGGTTAGAGAATAACGAATCACGCCGGCGTGACGTAGATAATGACGCTTCACGTCGATACGATGATATAGATGATCCGCGCCAACGCGATTTAAATCGCAATGTCACTCAGAGACGAGATAAGTCGCCACGATGGCACGTGCTAGATAGTACCGGTCCCGACCGTCGCGGAGACGATCGTTCGCGCATGCAATCGACCACTCATGACACGACGGTGCGTTGAGACATGGCCGAAACGCTCCGTGATGTAAACAGCGACCCGTACGAATTAATTCGGATTTTGCAAGCCCAAAATCGCGAATTACGAGAACGGATGGACCAGCTCGAATTACAACGAGCGAACCAGGATCCGCGGGAAAACACCAGACGCCGGACAATCGATCTGAACACAGCACTCAAGCATGTTCGATCATTTTCCGGAGGTAGTCCCGACCAATTGGACGAGTTTCTACGCTCGTGCGGAACCGTGTTCCGCCGGGTCGCGTACGATGACCACGAGATATTGCTAGAATTAATTATATCTAGCAATATCACTGGTCGACCGGCCCAGGAACTAAAACATAAAAACATGCAAACGCTCGGCGTGCTCAAGGCAGAGCTAGAGGCCCTGTACGGGATGAGAAAATCTCTGGCGGCCTTACAGATGGAATTTAGTTCCCTCCGACAGAATAACGGAGAAAGCGAAGCTTCCTATGCAGCTCGAGCCGAAAAAATTACGGTCGAACTGATAGGAAAATTGTGCGAACGCGTTTCCACGCCGGGCGAGGCACGAACCATCGAAGATTCGACTAGAAGCAGTGCTCAGGCGAATTTCGAAAACGGTTTGTGTGGAGACGTGCAGCTACTCGTGCGAGCTCGAAATTATGCAACGCTGCACGAGTGCGTAAATGGAGCCCTGGAAATCAGCAATATGATTCACCAGAGGGGCTCCGGGGGAACCTCGACGGTCCCCCAACGGAGGAGCGGTGGCTCGCGACCGAGTCACGACGGTCGAGGCTGTTTTCACTGCGGCAACTCCTCACACGTTTCCAGAAATTGTCCACGACGATCGGGACGGGCAAGTCTCCCCGCTCCCGATCACAATCGGACGGTCCACAATGTGGAAATCGTGTGCAGTTATTGCCATATAAAAGGGCACTTGTGGAAGGATTGCAGGTCGAGACTCGCAAAGAAACGAGATTCGAAGAACCAATCCTCCCGCAAACCCTCACCACGTCCCGCGAGAAACGAGCCGACGAATAAGCCGAATAAAAAAACCGGCCAGTCGCAAAGATCGGAACAGGATAGCTCCCAGAAAAGAATTTTGGGAGCCATAACCATTAGCGCTCTGTCGGCCATCTCAAACAAACCGAACGAAAACGCGACGTCGACCGGAAACCGACGTACGTTACGGTTGTTGAACTTGTCGTTCGTGACGAAAGCAAACCTAGATGACGGCCTGGAAAATGGTATGGAAAATCAAATGGAAATCGATCGAGAAATCCAACAGGCGCCGCCGCCGGGCAACCGACGCATGTAGCGATTCCTCAATGGATCGCCACGTGCGTCGTTGGTCGGCGAAAACGATACAAGATTACTGCGTGCTGGCAATGAACAATTGCAAAGTGCACCGGCGCTGGCTGATGAGTGCACGCTGCGAATACTAAATGTTTCGCTTCCTTCTGCGTCAGCGGCCAGCGATTTTAATATCGAATCACCGAGCTCCACCGACGGGATAATAACCCTGAAAGCGGACACCGGAGCTCAATGTTGCGTGATTAAACGCGGCTGTTTGCGGTTGGAAACAATGATCGAGGACACGGATGTGACGCTTAAGGGCATATCGGGGATGACGTTTCGACCGATCTTCAAAGCGGAAGTGCTCATCGACGTTCCAGCCGTCACCGTAAAACATTGGTTTTACGTGGTGGAAGACGAAGTACCGCTCGAAGTAAATGGATTACTCGGCATGGACTTCATAAAAAAGCATAAAGCCGATATCCTCGGCGGCGAGAAAATAAAAATATATGGTCACGAGATGCCCCTCATCGACGGAACCGAAAAAATTACTTTGCCTCCACGAAGCGAAACAATCGTTCGTGGAAAGACAAAAAGTGAAACAATCGGTCTCGTCGAAAAAATAGAAATTAACAAAGACGTTTTTATGGGAGCATGCGTCACCCCGCCGAGAGGTAGCACGTGCGCGGTCAGCTTGGTAAACAGCAGCGAACGCACGTGCTCGCTACTACGACCAACCGTAGTACTCGAGCCGCTGAGAGATAACGCGGCCGAGGCCTTGAGCGTAAATGCGGTGCGCGCGGGGCGCGGGGCCGAGCGCCTTGAGAGATTACGAGGCGAACTCGATCTCTCACACCTCAACGCCGAAGAAGTATTGTCTCTCGACGGAATTATTTCCGAATTCGAAGACATATTTCACCTTCCCGGGGACACATTGCCGTGCACTCACATGGTCGAACACCATATCCTCCTTAAGGAGGGTACGTTACCCACGAAGGTGCACCCTTACCGTCTGCCGTAAGCCCACAAAAAGGAGGTTGAAAAGCAGACGGAAGAAATGTTGTCCGAGGGAATAATACGACCGAGTAAAAGCCAGTGGAATGCTCCGCTGCTCGTCGTAGCAAAGAAACCAGACGCAAACGGTGTGCGACGCATGCGAGTCGTAGTGGATTTTCGGAAATTAAATGAAGCCACGATCGGTGACTCGTATCCGTTGCCCAATATCACGGAAATTTTGGATCAGTTGGGAAAAGCTCGATATTTTTCCACGCTCGACCTCGCCTCTGGTTTTCACCAAATACCGATGGCGACGGCGGACAGGGAGAAAACGGCTTTCTCAACCCCCCAAGGACACTTCGAATACAATCGAATGCCCTTTGGTTTAAAAAATGCTCCTCCGACATTCCAAAGGCTAATGAACGCCGTATTAGCGGGACTGGACGGAATAAAATGCTACGTCTACCTGGACGATATTGTCATCCACGGTAAGACTTTGCAGGAGCACAATGGACGATTGAAAGAAGTTTTTCATCGTCTCAGGGAAGCTCAATTGGTCCTCCAGCCGAGCAAATGCCGACTTCTCCGAAAAGAGACGCATTATCTCGGCCACATAATTTCCGAAGACGGAGTGCAAGCCGACCCAGAAAAGGTTGCAGACGTAAAAAATTTCCCGGTGCCGGTCAACGTGAAAGGTGTTCAGTCCTTCCTCGGGTTGGCCGGCTACTACCGCAAATTCATACGAGATTTTTCTAAAATCGCGAAGCCTCTAACCGAACTCGTGCGAAAAGACGCAAAGTTCGAATGGACTGCAGCCCGAGACGCGGCTTTCGAGCAGCTGAAAACGGTCATGACGACGGCACCGATATTACAATATCCGGATTTCGGTAAACCGTTCGTTGTGACCACGGATGCGTCCGATAAAGCCATCGGCGCTATCTTGTCTATCTGTTACGCCAGTCGTACCTCAAACAAGGCGGAACAGAATTACACCACAACCGAGAAAGAATTGCTCGCGATTGTGTGGGCAATAACGCAATTCCGACCATATGTTTATGGCACCAGGTTCACCGTCGTAACAGATCACCAACCTCTCACGTGGTTGTTCGGTGTTAAAGACCCCGGATCTCGACTCATGCGGTGGAAAATAAAATTATCCGAGCATGAGTTCGACATCGAATACAAAGCGGAAAAAAGAAACACGAACGCTGACGCGCTCAGTCGCATATGCGCCGTTACGAGAGCGAGAGAGAAAGAGCGACAACAAAACAGCGCGCGTCTCCGTCTCGCCGAGAACGACACGAATGGCCGCGGAAAGAATACCGCCAAGACGAGTGAGAAACGCCGCGAAACGTCAAAAGAAAAGGACGAAGAGGCATGCCAGCGTCCAGCTGAAAATACTACGGCCCCCACGTGCGATCGCGTAGTAAAAAGCAAGAGAGAGAGCAACGACATCTCCCCCACGCGCGAAACAGAGAAAGAACCTCCTCGTAGCAACCGTGCGCGTGTTACGAACCACGGCACAAAGAGGAGAGGCGAAAAGAGCGAGAGCGCAACTGTCCCGCCGTGCGAGAGAGAAGCAAGCGGGGCAGGCGATCTCGCCACACGGGGCCCTCGCGCCCTCCCTCCCGCTCGACCGAGTGCGAGCGACGGAGAGGAGGCGGTGAGCGAGAGCGACAGCAATAGCGATAACGAGCATAGCTCGCTATCCGGAGACGACGAAGACGGCCATGCTAAAAAGAAAAATAGCCTCCGTCCGGAGATAACGTGTCCACGCCCCGAGGAGCGGGCCCAGATATTGCGTGAATATCACGACACGCCCCTCGGCGGCCATCAGGGCCTCAAGCGAACGTTATCTCGGATCCGAACCAAATATGATTGGCCCGGCATCCGTGGTGACGTGCGTGAGCACGTAACGAGATGCCTGAACTGCCAAAAGAACAAACTCCATAAGAAAGAGCGTGCTCCAATGGTCATTACTGACGTCCCCTCCCGGGCATTCGAGAAAGCGGCCGTAGACATAGTCGGTCCGCTACCCGAATCCCCAAGGGGGAACAAATATATACTCACCTTCCAAGACGCTCTGACAAAATATAGCGCTGCTATGGCAATAGAAAATCAAGAAGCCAATACAGTCGCTAGGGCGCTTGTCACGGAAGTGATATGCCGTTTCGGAATGCCGGAAATCATCCTGTCCGATCAAGGAACGAATTTCTTGAGCAAAACGTTCAAAGAAATGTGCAAATTGATGAAAATAAAGAAAATACAAACCACAGCATATCATCCCGAGAGTAACGGCGCGCTAGAACGATCGCACCGCACTCTCGCCGAATATTTGCGGCATTTCATAGATGATGAACAATGCGATTGGGACGAGTGGCTCCCATACGCAATGTTCACGTACAACACGACTCCGCACACGGCAACTAAATTGTCGCCTCACGAACTCGTGTTCGGACAGGCAGCGGCACTACCGACTGCGGTCAAACAAGAGCCGCGAACCAGCTACTCGTTCGACGATTACGCCGACGAGCTGCGAGAGCGACTGAGAGCGTCGTGGAGCATCGCCCGCAACAACTTGATAAGTGCGAAAGAGACAGCGAAGCACGCGTATGATAAAGGAGCGAGAGAGGCCGAGTACCGCGTCGGCGACTCCGTGTTGCTACACGACGAAACCGTGCGCCGCGGCCGGTCTGCCAAACTCACCCCCGAATGGGTGGGCCCATACGTAATAATAGAGAAACGAACCCCGGTCACCTACGTGATGAAACGGGGGCGAAAAGACCTCGTGGTCCACGCAAACCGACTCAGACCGGTCGTGGATCACTAAAAAAAAAACACACACACACATGCGCGGGTATATGCACCTGTATAAGGATGCATGTACTCGCGTAAGAGTACATATATATATATACGGCGGTAGAAGAAAAAAAAAATTATATATGTTTTATATGTACATACGTATATACATGTGTGTATGTGTGTATATATATATATGTGTGTGTGACCCACACATCCACACACAGGCATCACCTCGCGCACCGACACTCTAGTCGAGCGTCGAGCAAAAAAAAAAGAAAAAAAAAACGCTCTCGTGCACCGACGCCAAGTCGAACACGAGCCGCGTGATAAAGATTAAAAAATGTCGCTCGCGCGTCGGCCCCAGGCCACCCGCCGCGAGCGAAGAAGAAGAAGAAGAAGAAGAAGAAGAAGAAGAAGAAGAAGAAGAAGAAGAAGAAGAAGGATACAAAAAAAAAACCTGAAAAACATGAGAAACTGCTGAAATACATAAAAAACCTGAAAACATAATAAAAATTTACTGAAAAAACACAAAAACCCTGAAAAACATAAAAATTTGCTGAAAAACATAAAACAAAAAAAAGGGGGGGGGGGAAAGAGGAGAAAGAAAAATTTTTTTTACTCAAATATAAAAGAAATTTGCGTTTATTCGACCTGACCCCACTAGGGCCAGATCGCTTAAAAAACGAAAGAAAATTTTCACAAAAATCGAAAACAAATTAAAAAAAAAAAGAAAAAAAATCGAAATTTTAACAAAAAATTTTTTATAATTCATTCTCCTCGAAAAAGATGAACGATGTCGAGGTCGCCGTCCCAAAAGGCGTCGGCAGCCTCACGTGCCTCGCGACGACGCGCCCGAACGCTGCGCCGCCGACGCACCTCCCACCGAAGTGCGCCGACGGGCCAGGAGGGAAGGTGGTCCTCCCAATCGAAGACATATTCCCATTCCTCCGGGGTCAGCGAGGAGGGAGACCTTAGGTCGAAGGGCTGAAACAGAAACATTTTTTTTTTTAAATAATTTCTCAATTCTTATAAATTTTTACGATGTTCACTAAACAGCCGCGTACTTACCTCGTACACCCATACGTCTATCGACGCCGGAAAAACGACGCAACGAGATTTCGCTACTCGAAACGAACTCATTATTTTTTTTTGATGATTTTTGAACGAAGTAAACTACTCGAAAGTCGTCTGTTTAATGAGCTGCGAGCTCTCGATCAACCTTCGCAAAGCGCACGAATTTCTCAAAAAAGTGGGAGAACTCACCCAAAAACCCTTGGTCAGCAGTCCCACGGTAACTTGGTTTTTTCCGTTGCAGGCTAATCGCGCTGTCTTTTGCTCGAGGACACAGCGAAGCAGCGATGCCAAATTACGTGAAAACCAAGTTTACTGGCAACCCTGGCATCTTCTACGAGGAAATCGGAAGCCTCACCGTAACCGAAACCACGTGGAGATTAGCTGTCTCCCTGAATGTGGCTCCCCTCGCACACCGCGCCGAGTCGATGCAGCAATATGTGGACACCCTGCTTCGCTCGTGCCGAGACGAAATAAAAACCGACGAATTCTGCACCACGGTAAAAGACGCGTTAACACCGATAATGCAAAAAATCACGGACGGCATCGAAACATACCGTGATTTATTGGGACCTCACCCCGTCCGAAACCGTAGGGGGTTGATCAATGGACTTGGGACCGTGGTCAAGGTCATTACTGGCAACATGGATGTCAATGATGCTGCAGTAATAAATAACCAGATAATCGCGGTCAGAGCCGATCAACAAGCCCTCAAGGTCGCGGTTAATGAACAATTACAGGTAGTGGAAAGTGCGATGGATATATTTAATTCCACCGCACGAACCATCGAGCAAAACGAATTCAAATTAAGAGATCTCGTTTCTCTCATGAGTAAGAGGATCTCCAACGAATGGAGTCGGGCTACGAGACGACAGCGGCTCGACGAAAATCTTATGACCTTGAGCGTGCTCGTGGAATCCCTGCTCGATGACGTCAAAGAGCTCAACCGATTAATTACAGGAATCGAGCAAGGTAAAATCGACGTCGCGATTTTACCACCGAGGAAGCTCGTACGGTATCTTACCGACGCGCTCCCCCACCTACCGGTAGGTTGCTCGTTTCCCGCAAAACTGGAAAGAGGAAAAATGAGCGATCTTTTGTACCATGCGGACATCATGGCTTACTACCGTAACGGCACGGTAGTAGTGGTTATCGACATCCCACTCCTCAACCAACGCCGATACAACGTTAGTAAAACCTATCCCCTCCCATTTCGGTCAACCGAGAATACGTTCGTGTACATCGACACAACCGAAGATTTCGTAGTCGTGGACAAAGCAAACGGAAATTATATACACATGACAAAGACAGATATCGCGAAATGTAAAATTACAGATGCATTGTACGTTTGTCCCAGCTCACAACCGACATTGCCGTTAACCGACGACGCACCGTGCGAAGTGCGTACGTACGCGAAACTCGACACCGATAGCGGGTTAAAATGCGAAAAACGGGCGATTAGTTTAACGCAAACAGTGATAATAACTATGGAAAAGCCCGGTAAATGGTTATATATAGCACCCGAAATCGAACCAATTGACATTAAATGCGTCAACGAAATCAATCACCACGAATCACTATCGGGTATAGGGGTATTGGCTTTGGTAGGGGTATGCATAGTAACTGCCCAAGGTTTCAGCGTCCGGACAGGAAGTCGAATCACGCAGGCGGTCAACGAGGACTACCTACCGCCTGGAAATCTCTCCCTGACAGACATCGAAAGGACCGTGCCTGCGGCTAGTGAAAGTGAACACCCAATCACCTTGAAAAATGTATTCCGCAACCCTTCCGAACTACGAAATCTCGGAGAAAAAATCCGAGATATTAAAAGAAAAATCGACGAAAAGTTCGATCACCACGTACGATACTCCCTTGCGATCGGAACGTACGTGACCATACTTACCGCAACGGCAGTACTGGTCAGTTACGTTGCGTATAAAATAAAACGTAAGCGTCTCGCGTCAACGAACGCGCAGCCGTCGCCTTCCGCTACGGTTGCTATCAATCTGGAGGCCATCACCCCGAGCGAAGGCCGAAGCGCGCATGTAGATGACGAGAAAGAACTCGAAACCGCGCGTCAGCTGGGCCAGTACTTCCGATGCGTCCGGCCAAAGAAACCAAGGCCTACAATTTTGAAATAATTTCAATGTAATCATGTAGTAAAAATTCACTGTGTAAATTTTTACTTTTCAGGGGGGAGGGATGTTGTGCCCCGAAAAATTCGAAATTGTTCAACTAAATTAATTATAACCTATTGTCATAATTAATCATACTTTACTTGGGAAATATTATTGGGAAATATTATTGGGAAATATTATTGGGAAATATTATTGGGAAATATTATTGGGAAATATTATTGGGAAATATTATTTTGAAATATTATTTCGAATGGAATTCCTCGCGAACTTATTTCAACACTTCGGAATTCCGCGCAAAATCATTTCGACACTTTCTTTCGACAGAAAGCTGACGTTAAATCGCGCAATGACCCGAAGGTCGTTGCACCGATCTAACCACGCAATTTCGAGTGCACACGGGCCGCGAGTGACCATCAAAATTGCATTTTCGAAGTGCACACGCGCCGCGAGCGACCGTCAAAATTGCTGACATAGAATCACGCGATCGTTGAACGACGATCGCGACGATCGATCCGAAGCATCGATTGTCAGTCTGAACTGAAACATCAAATCGAAAAGATCTCCTCCAAAAGACTCTCGCGACGCGATCCCCTGGACTTGTATTTCTTACATGTATCACGGCTCGCGGCACGACGTGAGGAGATAACCCGACGCGCGCCGACAAGTAGATAACTCGCACCACGCGACGGGCGAATACGATTCTCTTAAGATAAAGTTTATCGTTAACACGACATCGCTACACTTGTAAAGCGATATCACGAGCTTGTACAATCTAAAGAACAGTTCATTCTCACCAACGTAAAATAAATTCAAAACCCATTGTTAATTTATTGAGTAAAACTCTTCATTCGGTGAACGATCCCTACAAAAACATATATCCCCTCCAACCCGCATCCTTTCTGAGACGCGTGTTAATTTCGGGGACATAACACCCTTCGGCGAGATTTTTCCAAGGATCCAAGTCGAACTTTTTTTTTAGATTTGTCGACTCTTTGCGTATTATTTCATCGAGGTGATCGTCGAGTGTCCTGATGTCTTCGGTCTTCGGTAAATTTACTTTCTTCGTTCGATGTACATTCGCCATGGTTTCGCTGACTCCCTTGTTGACGCTAGAACCGTAATCCTCGGCGAGCAGCTTAAGAAAGTTGTTCGCGTTTTTTTTTTTTCGACGTCGTGGTTTTTGATACACTCAGTTTCCATGATTTGGCCGAGTTTTTTTAGCATAGTGCCCATCGATGCAGCTACCGAAGGTATCTTGTACAGTTGGGATTCCATATCGAGCTGGGCTATCACATTCACGGCCTCGACCGATGCGTTGTAATATTTCGGGTCGAATACAGACGACATATCCGTGATACTTGGATCGATTCCACGTAGAGCTTCCAGGAATCGACCTAACCTTCTCAAATGAACTCTGATTTCATCGTGTTGATGAGGCACGCGCAGCGTTTTGCACAATTCATTGCCATATAAGATGATCAATTTATCGTATCGAATGATACGGGAAATATGATCGTCTCTTAGGACCGGAAAGATTTTCTGTCGTAATATCAACGACGCGCATTCGTGAATGCGACCCATCGATTTTCGCGCTTCGATCAGCACATTTCTGACATTATCGTTTTTTTTTTTGTACATCGACGAACGTGGTGGCGGACATTATTTTTCGCATAAAATCCGCGACACTTGGGACAAGGAACGAAATTCTCTCCGAGACGTTTCTGTTGTTTATTAGGTCTTCGAACAGAGATCAGCTGACCATTATTCCATTCTGCGTTGACGTTGTGTAAAAAATGTCCTTTTTTGCGAATTGCAGCGATGATGATTAGACGTTCCGGGTTTTTTTTGGGTAGATTTATGAATTTTTTAACTTCTTCTTTATCGGAGTGTCTATTCGTAAGATGCCGCGCAATTTTACTTTGCATTGACTTACAATAAACGCAAAAGTTCTGCTTCTGTCCGCCTTTTGGACCATGTGATAGCGCAGCCATCTGCTCCCGTTCATCACATGCGGAGTTACCCGGTACATTGAATGACGAGCTAAGTCTATAGGTCGTCGACTCGATACTTGAATTCACCACCTGTGGCGTAGCTTTCGAGGTATTTGGATCATCTTTATCGGAAGTTTCATCACTATCCTCCGATGGTACGTATTCGGAAATATCATCTTCAGCCTCACAATCAGACATCTCTGCAGCAGCAGGCGTCTCTGCAGCAGCAGCAGCATCTAAGGGTGGTGAACGTTGAAAAAAATAGAAAAAAATAGTCCCGCAAAAACCTCGTCAATTTGGTATTGAATGCTTCATATTTCACTTTCATTGCCTACATTAAAATCTATCGCTGCATAATATTCTTATATCACCAGTGACGACAGTTCTGTCAAAAATTAAGGGGGCTGAATCACCTATAATATTTAAAAAAAAAAGTATTTTGACATGATAAATCTATACTCCAATTCGAGGTTGATCGTCATGAAATACTTATACTTAATTCATTCATGCAACACATATGGGGCGAACTAGCTCAATTCGGCCGACTGAAATCCTTTCATCTCCCGATATTTACGATGATATGCTTTAAGTATCTTTTGGATCCTACGACGTCACTGATTTCTTAAAATCTTTTTCAGTCGCTCCCCCCCCTCTTTCCTCACCCCACCCCCTCTCGTTTTTGCATGTACTGAACGATGAAGTTATTCATAATTGTGTTGCACTTATTTATGTATCGTTTATTGATTCCCCAAAGGGTTACGACGACTTCTATTTCCCATCGTACCTCTTTCTTTACATCAATTTTTACATCTCATCTCTTACAATCTATCTTATTCTATCGCCTGAGCTCTACTCTTAATCCTACGCCGTATTTCGCCCGCCTCGCTCGACTGTCGCTCGCATGCCCTCTCTCATGCGTCCTGTTTCACCGCTCGCTTTATTTTGTTCACACTCCTCGCTTTCTTCCTCTCTTTATTTATACAATTCTCTCTTTCGTCTTTCGTCTTTCGGGGATCTCCGCTTCCGCTTATCCACTCCATTCCTCCGTTCATTCTTATTCTTCCACTCTCACTCCACCCTCACATATTTCTCTTGCATTTCTCACATTCTCCTTTTTTTCTCTGTTCCACCCCTTCCCCTCTCTCAACTAGAATTTCCCTCCGCGCACCCTCTTTTCTTTTCTCTCCCGTCCCTCAGCACCTCCTCCTTCTCGTCCCAGCTTCATAGCACCCCATCCACCTCTATCTTTCCATAACTCACCCTTACTCTCTTACTCTCACCCTTAACTAATTAACTAACTCACCCTTACTCTCTTACTCTCCTTCGCTGTCTCTCCTCGTCTGCCGCTGCTCTTCTCAGTTTCGACTGCATCTTTCTCTCCATCCACGTCAAATCATCATCAATCCTCTCATTTCTCCCTTTGAAGTTTCTTTTGCGCCTCATTACTTGTCTCTTATCCTCCATGCTTGCCATCTTTACCTCTAATATTGCCTCGCTTCGTTCTTTTCTCCCCCCCGCTATTACTCGTACCTCTAACACCTTTGCTCACGCTCCCATTTCCCGCAAAATCTTTTAAGCTGACTGCCTCACTGTCCCCTCTCTCCTCACTCTCTTTATGATCACATTCCTCCTTCTCTCCACCCGCTCTTTCTTCTCTATTTTATTTTCTAACTCCCTCATTCTCTGCTGCATTTTCTCCTCTCTCCCCTCTTTTCCATCTTCCATCCCCTCCCTTAACTCCCGTTTTTCTATTCTCTCTTCTGGCCTATTTTCTTTTCGCTCTCTCGTCTTCGTATCCATCACCTGTCTTTCCAATCTTTCCACTCCCCCCTTAACTCCCGTTTTTCTATTTTCTCTTCTCGCGAATTTTCTTTTCGCTCTCCCGTCTTCTTATCCATCACCTGTTTTTCCAGTCTCTCTAATCTCCTCTCCCACTCTTCCTTGCATTTTCTCCATCTCCTCTCTAGCTCATCTTTCTCTTTATTCCATCTCTCCTCCGCTTGCCTCATCCCCTCTTTCATTTCTCGTATCATCGTTTCCAGTCCACCCTCTCTCTTTTCCTGCTTCTTCTTCAAACTTAATAGGCACGCCCATGGTCTGTCTTGCTCCTCCTCCAATTCTTTCGCCCATTCTTCATCTGATTTCATTCTGTCTCTCTGTCTGTCTCTACCTCTGTTTACTCTCTACCTATCTCTCTCACTAGCTGTCTTCCAAATGTTTACATGTAGCTCTCTCTCTCGATCTTTCTCCTTCTCTTTATATTTCTATGCTAACTCGGCTCTCCGGTAGCTATCGCCACCTAACTGCTTTTCTCACCTCGTTTCTCTGCTTCTCCCTAACCTGACTTTCGCGCGCACTTTTCATCCACCGCTGTATCTTTTCTATCCCTCCCTTTTTCTCTTACCCTCATTACTCCACCCTTGCTCTCTACTTTTTTCTCTCTTTTGCACCCACACTCATCACTTCCCATTCTCTCCACCGTTTGCACTACAGCATTCGCTCCCACCTCTCTTACCGCGTGCCACTCATTTTCACACCGGAAACGAAAGTCAATCATGTTGCACTTATGAAACAATTATTATTAACAATTAAATAATTAAAAATTGTATCAAACAAATAATGCTCATTTTATTTTCTCAAATAATTTTTATCTGGATTTATTGAACGAAAAGAAAAATGTTGAGAACTTACAGGGCTTGGTCGCACGTTTGGTCCGGAAGTTATAGCTTTAGTGTCTTTATTTTACATCGAACGTGTTCTTCATGAGAAAAAAAGCCATAACTTTCGAACGAAACGTCCGGGTAAGCCCTTGAAGGTCTCGACATTTTTGTTTTCGTTCAAGGAAGCCAGAAAAAAAAAATTTGACAAAATGAAATGAGCATTTTTCGTCTTATACAATTTTTAATTATTCAATTGTTAACAGTAATCGTTTCATATGCACGACATAATTGTATAAAACTTTATCGTGTAACACATGCAAAACGAAAAGAAGAAAAAAAAAACAGTTGTGGGTTTCAGCTTATCACTGACCGTTGCTGAAAAATGTTGATTTGAATCACGTAATGCGGTCAATTGTTGTACGACGTCATTTGACTGTATCTCAGAAGCAGGGCCTCAAAATGGAGAACCCCCGGATATGGGTCTCTTTTTTTCCAACATATATTGAAGTAAGAAATTGGGAAGCAACCATTTTAACCCAAGGGTCTAAGCTGTGAGTTCAATACCTCAGAAAAATGATAAAAAGAAATCGATTTTTTATCAAAAATAATCGAAATATCGATTTTTTTGCAACATATATTTAATTTTTCTGTTTATTGAGATAAGAAACCACTATCATGTATTATAATTTCGGAAAAACTGGAATTTTTTTTTAAATTGAAAAAAATAAAAACAAAATATTCGGAACATGCTGCCCACTTTTATTTCATGAAAGAAGTTCTTCAGTTTTGATGAGGTATGTGGGTAAAATTTTTCATCCGATTAAAAACGAGCGAAACAGTAGTTTACCTCTTGATAAAAGATCTAAAGAAAAAATAAGTGAGGTCGTAGGATCCAAACGATACTAAAAAAAAATCATCGACAAAATTGGGGAAAAGAAGGGTTTGAGTGAGCCGAATTGAGCTGGCTTGCCCCATATACTTATACCAACTCTTTGAATTTTTTCACAGCCATATAGAGCATATGAACAATAAAAGATAATTTACATTTTTCACTTGTTGCAGCTTTTGGATCAAAGAAATCAACGAATCTTGGATTCCGACGTCTCATTTTGTTCATAACAGACTACATTTCGGTGTAAATATGGGAATTCGGGAGGCGAAGTAGTCAAGTTATAATGACTTATTATTCAACTGTTTTCCCAAAAACACGACAGAAAACTTGTTTGTTGTTTAAAAAAAAAATTTTTTTTTCGTTATAGGTTGCCACAATGTTTGTAGAGGATAAAAAAAAATCCCACGTGCACACCGGAATGAAGTTCGTTACGATAGAAATGAGATGTCAATGAATTCAATAAAATATTTTCGTGTCATAACCATCTCAAAAGCGTATAATTTTTCTTTGAAGAAAACCGCGAAACAGAATACCGTCTTGCCGAATTTTAATCAGTATGTCGAAAAATAAAAATAATATAAATTTGCGAGAAGATTTGTTACAATGGAATGGAATTGAAATATAGATCGGGCGTGTCAAATTTATTATTTTTCAGTTTTAGGTGACTCAGCCCCCCTTAAAGAGAATATTAATCGGCCGGTTTCTATTCTCGTAGAAATATCAACATTGTTTCGTAATTAAAAATAGTATTGAGCCATTTTGCCGAACACTCACCAGACTTGTTGTTCGATGTAAGATCTTCTTCGATCGACGACTTGTTCGCTGCAAACTGCTCAACTTGATCAGAACCTGCAAACATCAAAGAATTCTATTGAGAATACAATATAACCACTCTCAGCATAGCAACATAATTCAATACAAAAAGATAGACTTCAGCTATATGATCTGCTGCAAAAAGGTGTAGCGTAGCAATATTTTCTGATGGGCATCAGGTCGGTTCTGTTTTTGAGCATAATTAATTGCGAAATGGTCCGAATATACTCAACGCACTGTGTTTCAAGAAATATTGATTGCATTGAATGTTTTTCCGTCGATGAAAATTTCGAGCTACGAAGCACCTTGTAACCACAATCTGTCACATGGACGTCCAGCGTTAGAATATAATCTGGCGTAAGGAGGTCGAAGGTAGGTAAAATTCATGGTTACAGAGTCCTTTGTTGTTTAACATTCCAATAACGTACAAAATCTGTAATGCAATCACTTTTCTTTGAAACACAGTGAGTTGAGTATGTTGGAACCTTTTTTGCAATAAATTATGCTTAAAAACAGAACCAACTTGGTTTCCATCAAAGCGTATTGCTACGTAAGAGCTTGTCGTTGCAAATTATATTGCTACGTTTCACCTCGTCATGTTTAATTATATTGTTACGCTGGACTTTTATGCAGCGGATTGCAATTACGATGTCCATTGGTGCTTGCAATGTTCATTAACGAACAAAATAATTCTGTAATTAAAGAACGAATATTCTGTTTGTTAATAAAAATTGCAAGCACTAATGGACATCGTAATCGTAACAGTCTGCAGCATAAAAGTCTAGCGTAACAATATAATCTGACATGACGAGGTAAAACATAGCAATATAATTTGCAACGAAAAGCTTTTACGTAGCAATACACTTTGATGGAAATCAAGTCGGTTCTGTTTTTAAGCATAATTTATTGCAAACAAAATTCCAACATACTAAACTTATTGTGTTTTAAAGATTTGTCATTGCATTACATATTTTGTACGTTATTGAAAATGTTAAGCAACAAAGGACTTTGTAACCATGAATTTTACCTACCTTCTACCTCCTTACGCCAGATTATATTCTAACGCTGGACATCCATGCGACAGATTGTGGTTACAAGGTGCTTCGTAGCTTGAAATTTTCATCAACGAACAAACATTCAATTCAATCAATATTCATTGAAACACAGTGCCTTGGGTACATTCGGACCATTTCGCAATCAAATATGCTTAAAAACAGAACCGACCTGATGCTCATCAGAAAATATTGCTACGCAAAAGCTTTTCGTCGCAAATGATATGGCTACGTTCAACATCGTCAGGCAGATTATATGGCAATATAATCTGACATGACGAGGTAAAACGTAGCAATATAATTTGAAACGAAAAGCTTTTACGTAGCAATATTTTCTGATGGTAATCAAGTCGGTTCTGTTTTTAAGCATAATTTATTGCAAAAAAAGGTTCCACCATGCTAAACTCACTGTGTTTCAAGGAAGTTAATGAAAATTTTAAGTAGGGAATTTACTGAAAAATGGGAGACATACCGTTCAAAAGTTCCCTGTCCGATGAGATCTCGAGCTGGCCTCTACTGACTAGCTTACTACCCCCAAGCAATGATGTTGAATACGTGTCTGAAATCAAATAAAATACGACATGGGTGACGATTTCAGGCGCGGAGAATTTTGAATTATTTTCAACCACATTTTCGTTACCTGCTGCAAATATTGTATCGGAAACACTAAAAAAATCCGTCACCGAGCTGGATTTCCCATTGCATGGCGTTGTCGTTTCGTCGTCATTGCATGACGTCGAAATTACGTCGTTATGAGATGGCGTCGACATTACGTCCACATGAGATGGCGTCGCCATTACTACGTCTTCATGAGATGGCGTCGGCATTACTGCGTCATAGTTGCATGGCGTCGTCATTGTCTTCTCGAATCTCGAATCGTCCATAACCCCTTCAAAAACCGTATTTCGGTGATTGCACATTTTTTTTGAAAATCAACAAGATAATTTTAACGTAAAGAAATAGAAGATGCGATTGAAGTTTTCTTCAATAATTTGTGGGGTTTGCTCGTTACCCCCGACCACGCCGTCGCTTCGGTCATAGTTTAGTCCGAAAAACGGACAAAACGAGACACAAACCATCCGGGAAGATTTGCTCGACTCTATTATTGCTTATTGAGATCAATTTATTACCTACCTGAGTCGAGTTATTGCCGAGCCGATATTGCACACTTGATACACGCTGGTTGATATCGATAACGTTTTCCGAAAGCATGCACGAGTCACCACGTACGTACCGGGTGCAAATGGATCGCCGAACCACGTGATAAGCGGAAATACCGATGAGCTTACGTGTCTGTGTTACCAACCCACCAGGCAAAGGGATGGTATCGTATGTATATATATGGTGCCTGTGGTCTCCTATATATATGGTGCCTGTGGTCTCCTCGCAGAACAATCGAGAAGCGCAAACTTCGGTCCGTTTGCCGTCGTTTCAACCAACCAATCAGACCGAACAACGCGTTCATGTATATATGACAATTAGCCGTGGACCGCACAGATCGGAGAACAACGCGAGGAGCGCAGACGCGAGTGTGCTGGCGCCATTTCCACCAACCAATCAGACTAAAGGACTCAGGGTCATATACATCGCACTGCCGCGAGCGCGGTAGCACCATCTCTGTCGCTCGCGTTCTCGCGCGGCAACGTTCTGCCTCGTCTAGAGTGTGGTTCGCATGAATCACGGAATGAAGCAAGAAGTTAAAACGCGAGTTCGCCTGGCGCCGTTTCCACCAACCAATCAGACGAACAAATCGAAGAGAGTGGCACAGGTCCCGAACGAGGGACGAGCCAACAGCAGGTTTAAAAAAAAAAAAAAAGACGAACAAATCACCTCCGTAAAGTTAGCAGAGCAACTTCAACTTTTTCATCTTTTTAGTGTTCCAATCGTTTTATGTTCGTTAGTAAGTGTTTTTTGGATCAACCCCAACGTTTTTCAGAGTATTTTGTTTTTTATAGCGTAAAGAAAATTTAACCGTGAAGTTAGCAGAGCGACTTTAAATTTTGAACTTTTTTTGTTCTAATCGTTTGATGTTTGTTACTAAATGTTTTTTGGATCAATCTCAACGTTGTTTGGGTGATATTCTGTTTCTTATAGGCGTAAGAAAAATTTCGGCATACCGGCATAGACGTAGTATGAACAGCACAGTGGTCACTCGCTAGGCCGAGGGCGCACCAGTAGCTTCGTACGATGTTGTGGCTTCGCGGAAAAACTTGGATTTTACTAACTTTCATTATAATCAGAGCAGCGTTGACTACTATGGTTTTTCTGGTTCTATTCGTTTGTCAGGCGTTTGTTAGCGTTTTTCGGATCAATTCTAACGTTTTTTGGATAATAATTTGTTTGTTAGAACGTAACGTAAATTTAACCGTGAAGTTAGCAGAGCGACTTTATTTTTTGGAACTTTTTTTTGTTCTTATCGTTTGTTGTTCGTTAGTAAGTGTTTTTTGGATCAATCCCAACATTTCTTGGAGAGTATTTTGTTTCTTTTATAGCGTAAAGAAAATGGCTGCACTTCATACTAGCCGACGGATCAGTATTTTCTTTTCCTTAACTAGGAAAATATATGATCTTAAAAACGTCTAAATTAATCTTACAATCTTTGACAAGCTACGTGGAATTCATTATAACAAGAAAAGTTATGAAAGTCCACGTTTTTCCACTAACTGAAACGTGGCAAGATGCTACCGGTACGCCCTCGGCCTAGCACGTGACGACCGTGCTGTACACACTACATCTTCACCGGGAGGTCAGAATTAACTTTACGATACAAGAAAAGAATATTATCCAAAAAACGTTAAGATTGATCCAAAAAAAAGTAACAGACGTCTAACAATCGATAGGAACAATAAACATTTTTAGAAGTGAAAGTCGCTCTGCTAACTTCACGGTCAAGATTACGTTACGTTCTAACAAACAAAATATTATCCAAAAAACGTTAGAATTGATCCGAAAAACGCTAACAAACGCCTGACAAACGAATAGAACCAGAAAAACCATAGTAGTCAACGCTGCTCTGATTATAATAAAAGTTAGTAAAATCCAAGTTTCTCCGCGAAGCCACAACGTGGTACGAAGCTACTGGTGCGCCCTCGGCCTAGCACGTGGCCACTGTGCTGTTCATACTATGCCTACGCCGTATTCCGAAATTTTTCTTACGCTATAAGAAACGAAATATTACCCAAAAAACGTTAGGATTGATCCAAAAAACATTCAGTAACAAACATCAAACGATTAGAACAAAAAAAGTTCAAAAAGTTAAAGTCGCTCTGCTAACTTCACGGTCAATATTTCTTTACGCTATAAAATTCAAAATACTCTCCAAAAAACGTTGGGGTTGATCCAAAAAACACTTACTAACGAAAAACAAACGATTGGAACACTAAAAAGTTGAAAAAGTTGAAGTTGCTCTACTTACTTCACGGAGGTGACAATGTAAACAAAGCATCGTGAGTGAGCACGACTGTCGAACGCGTCGCGAAAAATCGACAGCAAACGACAGTGTGTATCGATTCCCCATTGACGACGGATGAGAATAAACTACGACGTTAGAGAATCTCATTTATACACACGTATCAAAACTTCTCAACGACGACGGACGATAAATTTCGAGCTAATCATGCGGGCACTTGCAGTCGAGAACGCGCGTAGCGTCACGTTTTTGTGACCCGTGTGTTAGTTGATTTCAATAAGCTCTTCATATCATTATCAACATTCGCCTTTCGCACAGTGTACCACATTTCTTTAGGACAAGGCTACGGGCTCACGATTAGCTCAAGAGGATCCCGGACGTTTCGCGTCCGCAACGAGTGCGAAAGAGATAGCGCCATGGGCGCTCGCGGCGGAGCGAGAGAGAAGGAGCTCCAAACGTTCGGGATCCTCTTAAGACGAAGCAAAACGTTTGTCGCTTGTCCTGTCGCGCACTCGTTCTCGCGCCTAAACCTTTTGTTCCACTTGAGACGAGGCAAAACGTTCGTCGCTCGGTCTCTCTCGCTCCACCGCGAGTCCCGAAGCGCTTTCTCTCTCGTGTCCAAACGTTCTTCCTTGTCTTAAGGTGATGGAAGACCTATTCGAGTGCGAGAGAGACAGCGCCATCGGCGCTCGCAGCGGAGCGAGCGAGAGGGAGAGAATTTTTGTCTTCCATCACCTTAAGACGAGGCGGAACGTTTGGGCACGAGAAATAGTGCCAGAAAGAGGGCGCTATGGGGGCTCGTGGCGGAGCGAGAGAGACCGAGCGACAGACGTTTTGCCTCGTCTTAAGGCTATGTGATAATGACGCAACGATGGCTTCGTAAGCTACTACGGTAATCGACACTGGATATCGTGGATTCTAAGTCCATGGAATCGCTTATACCTCCGCAAAATGCATCTCTATTAGCATCTGATAAAAGTACCGAAAGTTGACAATATATTCGTGACGTTCTGTACTGGATCGGAAGTCCTCGAAGCTGCACATAGGTTTCATAGATTCCGTCTATAGGGGCAGCTTCAAAGACTGTTACAGAAACGGTCATCTTGAAGTGATTGCTGACCGTGCCAGGAAAGGTGGAAAAAAACTCTCACAAAATATACATATATTGTACAATAAAGAAATGTATCCTGAATCACGATATATATTTTTTCTAGCTTTTTCACCAGTTGCGTGAATTTTCCTAAAACAAGAAGTATTATAATCCTGTTTTTAAGAGATTGGAAAGGAGGATGCGGATAGTTTCCCGAAATTTCATGCACATAGTGACTTTCCTTTTGTTTTGAAGAAATAGTGTGAAAAATTTCACTGAGTTCGGAATTAAACTAGATTCGTATAATAAACAAACGTGTAGATACTTACAGATTATATACATATCTAGACATTTTATCCATTCAGATTATCTTTATTTTGATATTATACATGTAATATATACACACATACATGATACTAAGATTACACAAAATATCCAGAATACTGGTGACCGACTGTTCGAACTCAATCAACATCACCATATATCAACAATGAAGCTGCGTTCACCCGATTTTGAGGTTTGCGAGGGAAGTAAGAAAGTTTGCGATGATCTTTGACGATGACGTTGAAGACCATTCTGCTCACCGATGAGTCTTGAGAATTTTCTGACAACCGAACTCGAGAATTTTATCATCCTCGCGATAAAACAAAAAATTTGCCAAAAAATTGATTTCGTTGGAAAGAACAGGATGGAAACCATTGTACCTAATTAAATTCTCATAGTAATTCTTTCGTACAAATGACATAAGGTTGGTTTTTGTACTGACAAAGTTTGCCACCAAGTACCAGTGTTGGAAACATTCCGAAAATAAATTCTTAACGTTCGCAGAAGTTGCACAAAAGATATTTGCTGGACTCTTCGTTCAGCAGCATCTGTAATCAGTGATTTATAAAATTGATTAGATTATACAGTTGTTCTAAGCAAGTACACAAACTGATTCGAACTGAATCTCAAAACTAAAATATTTATAATTTTTAGGTTATACAGTTGAGTCAAGTAAGATACGCACTCATTCAATCTCAAATTCAAAATATTTATGATTTTCAAGCACCAACATTTAATGATAATATGTCTTACGCCTTGAAGATTCCCGCTACAACAAAATCATCCACGACGCTATAGAATCTCTTTGAAATGGTTCCGGAATTATAGATTTAGTAGTCTGTGGATTCTTCAGCTTATCGAAGGAAGATATGGTGAGAACCGAATAAGGATGCTGTTTTGCTTCGACCACAGAAGCTGCGACACCTGATTTAAATATTCGATACGGTTGATCGTTATTCATTGAATCGATGAATTATGCAAAACTGTGAAAATTGAACTTCCCTCCGGACGTCAACGGATGACTATCGAAGGTTTTTTCAAGAACCGAAGGATGACTATCGAAGGTTTTTTCGAGCAATGTACGTGGCACAAAGTACATAGAACAAAAATTATTTGGCTTAAAATGTTTAAAACAGTTGTTTTTAAATTCAATTACCTATGACAATGGATACTTGTGATCCTAATGAAATGATTCGTTGAAATAATACTCTGGAATCAACAGATTCGCTCCTCGTAAGAAGGAAAATGTGAAAAAAAATTAACAATCATTATTAAAGTTATAAACAATTATTCCGGTCGAGAATGTGCTAACTAAGAACACGATTTTTTTTTTTTAACCTAGCTTGGCTCATCCCACTATGGAGATCCATGCCACTCTCTTCGAACAAGAAATAGATTATCACTTCTTCAATAATTCTTCAACGCACTTGTCGCACATTTTCGCGGAATCTTCTTTTGGAACTTCGAGGAACATGAACTTTAGATCGAGATCCATTTTCCAATTCCACGAGTGCCATGTTACGGGATCGAGTGTTGCGAAGCGACCTGGAAGACGATTTCTTCGTCTTCTTCTTTTTTTTTTTTTAGCCTGCTGTTGGCTCGTCCGTCGTTGGGGACCTGTGCCACTCTGTGCTACTCTCTTCGATTTGTTCGTCTGCTTGGTTGGTGGAAACGGCGCTAAGCAGACTCGCGTTTCAACTTCTTGCTTTATTCCGTGATCCATGCAACCACACCAGGGGGGCACAACTCAAATGCTGGGAGGCGAGTTCGCGTGTTGTCATCGAACGGTTACCAGGCGTCGCTACTATGCCTGGGTCGTCTCTCTCGCACGCTCACTCCATCTCACTTGCACTTGTTCAAACTCAGCTAAACGGGGAATATCCGACATCTTCCTCTTTCCTCGTAAATCAGCGTAGCGGCATACAGTGAATTTGATTGATTATTGTGCGTCAAAGATTTTCATAGTAAATTATTTTGTTTTTTTTCTGGAATTTATCCATTAATTCATTAATGAATAAATTTCTGAAAAAAAAACCGTATTGAATATTTAAATCAGGTGTCGCAGCTTCTGTGGTCGAAGCAAAACAGCATCCTCATTCGGTTCTCACCATATCTTCCTTCGATAAGCTGAAGAATCCACAGACTACCATAATCTATAATTCCGGAACCATTTCAAAGAGATTCTATAGCGTCGTGGATGATTTTGTTGTAGCGGGAATCTTCAAGGCGTAAGACATATTATCATTAAATGTTGGTGCTTGAAAATCATAAATATTTTGAATTTGAGATTGAATGAGTGCGTATCTTACTTGACTCAACTGTATAACCTAAAAATTATAAATATTTTAGTTTTGAGATTCAGTTCGAATCAGTTTGTGTACTTGCTTAGAACAACTCTATAATCTAATCAATTTTATAAATCACTGATTACAGATGCTGCCGAACGAAGAGTCCAGCAAATATCTTTTGTGCAACTTCTGCGAACGTTAAGAATTTATTTTCGGAATGTTTCCAACACTGGTACTTGGTGGCAAACTTTGTCAGTACAAAAACCAACCTTATGTCATTTGTACGAAAGAATTACTATGAGAATTTAATTAGGTACAATGGTTTCCATCCTGTTCTTTCCAACGAAATCAATTTTTTGGCAAATTTTTTGTTTTATCGCGAGGATGATAAAATTCTAGAGTTCGGTTGTCAGAAAATTCTCAAGACTCATCGGTGAGCACAATGGTTTTCAACGTCATCGTCAAAAATCATCGCAAACTTTCTTACTTCCCTCGCAAACCTCAAAATCGAGCGTACGCAGCTTTATTGTTCATAGATGGTGATGTTGATCGAGTGCGAACAGTGAGTCACCAGTATTCTGGATATTTTGTGTAATCTACTCAGCTTGGTGTAGTATCATGTATGTGTGTATATATCACATGTATAATATCAAAATAACGATAATCTGAATGGATAAAATGTCCATATATGTATATAATCTGTGAGTGTCTACACGTTTGTTTATTGTACGAATCTAGTTTAATTCCGAACTCATTGAAATTTTTCACATTATTTCTTTAAAGCAAAACGAGTCACTATCTACATGAAATTTCGAAAAACTATCCGCATCCCCCTTTCCAATCTCTTAAAAACAGGATTATAATACTTCTTGTTTTAGGAAAATTCACGCAACTGGTGAAAAAGCTAGAAAAAAATTGAGTGTGTTGGAATCACACACGATGGAAGTGAATACTTGTATGCATTTCGCTGGCGCGGTAAATTATTTCTGCCGATGATTCCAGACAGAAAGAGAAAGAGAGAGAGAAGGGGAGGAGAGGAAGAGTCAGTGATCGAATTATGAATTGACAAGGAAGTCGAAAGTAGCCTGCACGTTGATATTTGTGTTTTCAAAAATGTTTTTTATTTATTAACGGGGGGGGGGCATAAGGGCTGAAGGTAGACATCGTTTTTAGGGTTCCGTAAAAATTTTGGAACCCTTATGGTTTCGCCAAGTCCGTCCGTCCGTTCGTCCGTCCGTCCGTCCGTCCGTCCGTCCGTCCGTCTGTATGTCACAGGCCTCCCATTCTCACAGTTATGGACCGATTGAGATGAAATTTGGTACACAGACGTAGATCGGTGACCTCAAAACAGAAATGGCATCATAAAAAAAAAAAATGTTTTTGACCCCCCTTCCGCAAATTAAACAGTGTTCACGAAATTTTTTTTTTTTGCTCACACCATCGAGTGAGATATCTTTGGATAGGTCTCCTCAAATGCAACAAATAATGTCCTGAGACCTTTCCATTTCAACCCTTCAGTCATGAGATATTTGCCTTCAAAGTCGTTATCAGAGTGTCCCCCCCTCTAACTTTTAAACTATCGATGCAAAAAATGTGAAAAAATTCCAAAATGTAGCTTTTAGTTAGTACATTCAATCAAAATTATTACGAACACTGTAGCAAAAATAGTTTTCGAAAAATATAAAAATAACTCTTTTTCGGATACGAGCTAATTTGTCACGGTAAAATAACTCCTATTGCGTATCTTTAGCCATAGCTTCGAAGACATTTGAACGTCGAAAAACAAATAAATTATGGCAGCGATCCAGATTTTTTAAAAATACATTAAATCAAACATAAAAAAAAATAATAATAGAAAAAAAAACAACGGGTCCGCTACGAGTTGTGCTGGAAGCGAGCGTGTAGACGGGCAACGCGCATGCGCGGTGGGCGTGGCTACCGTCGCGAGCGCGGTGTGCGGAGGCTACCGCAGCGATAGAGCTAAAGTGAGCGACCCGTTTGGGCGCATACGTGCGAGTCGTATCATTGCAAGAGGTCGTTTCGTATGCGAGTTCCTGGATATCGTTGTATTGCATTTTGTATTGCTTGACTGGCGCGGTTTCAATTTCACTTAATATTTTATTGCATTTTGTATTACTTTTTACTTTTTACTTTTTCATTTATATTTGTCATCGTCTTTTTTCTCTTCTGCTTAATCTTTTTTTTTTTGTCTCTTTCATAGTCTTTTTTTTCCTTCTTGCTAATTTTTTTCCATCTTTTCTTTCGTCTTTTTCATCTCTTTTTTTTCGTCTTTTTTTTCATCCTCGTTTCGTCTTTTTTTCCTCCTTGTTAATTTTTTTTTCAAATTTTTTTCTTCTTTTTCATCTCTTTTTTTTCGTCGTTTTGATTTTTTTTTTTTCATCGATTATTCAGTGGCTTTAAATAATTCATCGTAACAGTACGAACATGAGTGAGGAGAATATGTTGTGTTACATTTTAGCTCAAAATAATTATATAGAGGATGACGCTGTGACAGCCTTTCATGATTTATTAGCTCGTCATACACCCTTTCGGCCTAGAGAAGTGTCTCTGATCGCTTATCCAGAGCATATCGAACCTGTACCTCAAGATGAATCACATTTGCAGGTCATTTTTGGCGGCGAAGTTGGGTCTGTGGGTCACTGGACGTGTATATTTTACGTAAATGGTATTCTACGGGTCTACGATAGTTTAAGCACTGCTTTAGGTCGTTCAGAACTGAAATACATATCTGCTTTGTTCCCTTATCCTTATCAGATACAATATCCTAACGTACAGCAGCAACCTAACTTAGTTGATTGTGGGTTGTTTGCTATTTGTTTTGCGACTGCCTTAGCATTGCAGGTAAATCCTACATATGTAAATTATATTGTCGAAGACATGCGCGCCCATTTGTTGGGTATGCTGTCAAGTGGTGAACTACGACTATTTCCGTCTACGGACGTTCCGAGAGCAGTTCGTAGTTGTCCTCCAGCTAATCTGTTTAAACGAAAAATACAAATAAAGGATCAGCAAAACTCAATTAAGGAGGCGGAAAAGAAGAAGAAACAAAGAGCTCGGAAAACCCGACAGATTTCTCAAGCAGCCAACGCAGATTTATCGCAAATACAAAAGTCAAGCGTTGGAGCAACAGTTTCAGCTCCTAGTGCTGCAGCGAGAGAAGAACTGAGAGAGAAGAACTGAGAGAGAATAATCGCGAGAGAAAAAGATTATCAAGATTGAAAAAAGACGTTATTTTAAAAGAAAGGGACAGAAACACGATAGCCGTAAACAGTTCACGCTCAAATAAGCGTAAGAGACGCAAAGAACAAGAGCGTGATGCATCATTAAGACGGAGTAAAAGACTTAACCCTGATCATAGTAAACTTGAACAGAAGCGTAATACTGAAGCGCATCGTACTGCTCGGCTTGATCCAGAGTTTAGGCTGGGTGAACAACGACGTAACACTAAGGCGCATCATATTGCTCGACAGGATCCAGAATTTAGGCTCGTCGAACAAAACCGTAATACTGAGGCGCATCATATTGCTCGACGCGATCCAGAATTTAGGTTAGTCGAACAACAGCGTAATACTGCGGCACAACATATTGCTCGACTGGATCCAGAATTTAGGCTCGTCGAACAAAACCGTAATACTGCGGCGCATCATATTGCACGACTGGATCACGAATTTAGGCTCGTTGAACAAAACCGTAATACTGAGGCGCATCATATTGCTCGACTCGATCCAGAATTTAGGTTAGTCGAACAACAGCGTAATACTGAGGCGCATCATATTGCTCGACTCGATCCAGAATTTAGGTTAGTCGAACAACAGCGTAATACTGAGGCGCATCATATTGCTCGACTCGATCCAGAGTTTAGGTTAGTCGAACAAAACCGTAATACTGAGGCGCATCAGATTTCTCGACTGGATCCAGAATTTAGGCTTGTCGAACAAAATCGTAACACTGAAGCTCATCGTACTGCTCGCCTAGATCCAGAGTTTATGCTGGTCGAACAACAGCGCAATACTGAGGCGCATCGTATCGCTAGACTACATCCGCAATATAAAAGAACTGAACAAGCAAGAAACACTGGAGATCAGAGAATTAGACGTTTGAAAGATCATGAAGATTGGGAACATGTCGCTTCTAAGTACTTTAGTAATACCAAAGATGGATACACTCGCCCGTGTTCTTGCTGCGGTAGACTATGGCATAAAAACTCAATTAGAAACCTCTTAAAATCCAATATTTCCGCTAAATATAGTGACGATTTTGTGTTAAAGGTGTTTCGTTCCAATTCTATTGACGATCCCGGACAATTTTGCAGCACTTGCGCTAAAAATATTTCCCAAGGGCGTGTACCGCGATTGGCCATAGTAAATGGGCTAACGTTTCCGGTTATTCCTGATATTTTGAAACAGTCAACTCCCATGGAGGAGAGGTTAGTAAGTCCTCGTCATGTGTTTCTAAAAATAATTCGCAAAGGGCAAGGATTGGGCTATCAGCATGGCTTGTCTGGAAATGTAATTAATGTCCCTGTCCAAGTTAACAATATGGTTAGGACCCTGCCTCGCTTAAGAAATGATGACAACATTATCACAGTTGAGTTAAAACGCAAATTATGCTACAAACATGGCCGTAAAGAGCAGGTTCGACCTGAAATTATTCGACGTGCGACGGAATACTTAGTGCAATGTGATTTATTTCGCAAATATGGCATAGAACTCGAAGAGACATGGACTACCGATGATCCTGTAGACACCACTGAGTGTACGTGTGCAGCTGATCAATGTCAGGAATTAGCTGACGCCGATGACTTGGCTGACAACCCTGGAGTCATCGAAACTGTTTTAGACAATAACCAAGATGTAACTATGATTATGGCACCGGGTGAGGGTCAGCGACCTATTTCTCTCTTGTTTGACCCTCATCTTGAAGAACTAGCGTTCATTAAAGTCCACTATGGAATTGAAAGAAAATTTGACGTTAATTTAAACCACTCTGAGATCATTCGGTCGGAAATATCTAGACAAGATAGACGTGCTGTAAGACCTGACTACTTATTCACCGCATTGAAAAAACAACAAACATTAGCAGTTAAGAACAGTATCACGACATGTCTTCGGAAGAAGACTGTTAGAGGAGCTCCTGTTCTTGCTTGCAACGTTCTTGAAACAAACTTTGTGGATAACTTAGTTCAACATGACGATGGATATCGTGTCCTTGGGGGTATAAGAAATTCTCCTTCACACTGGGAAGCAGAAAAGAAAAAAGTGTTGGGTATGATTAGACAGTTTGGTGTCCCATCTTTATTCCTAACTTTGTCAGCTGCTGAAGCTCAATGGATTCCACTATTAGTCATGCTCAAGAATGTGGTGGATGGAGAAAATTTAAGTGAATCTGAAGCGGAAAATCTACCATATGAAACCAAGGCTCGTTTAATACAATCTGATCCTTATATCTGTGCCACGTACTTCGAAACTAAATTGAAAGAAATAAGGAAGACCTGGTCGAGTTCCGCTGGTCCTTTCGGAAATTACAAAATCAGCCATTATTACTATCGAATAGAGTTTCAGCACAGGGGGTCACCTCATGCTCATATGATGCTTTGGTTCGACGGGGCCCCTGTCTTTGTACCTGGTAATCCTGCCTCTGCACAAGAGGTTTCTTTCGTGGAAAATATCATTTCGTGTAACGGCGATGATCTTCCTGATGATCTTCGCCGTCTACAGCATCATAAACATACGCATACTTGTAGACCAAAACCAAATCGACCCTGTCGTTTTGGAATACCATTTTTTCCTATGGATAACACTCGAGTGCTTACAGAACTTCCAAAGGACCATCTGTCGTATAAGAAAGCACGAGAAACAGCGAAGTCTATTCAAGAAAAGCTGCTAATTATTCCTGAAATAATACATTCTTTCGCAGAGTTTTTGGATTGGCTCAATATTGATTTTCACGATTACATTTTGGCTGTGAAAAGTACGTTAACGCGACCTTAAGTTCTTCTTAAACGGGGTCCAAGAGATATTTATATGAATCCGTACTGTCACAAGATTTTTATATTACATAGAGCAAATATGGACATACAATTTATTTTAGATCCCTTTGCGTGCGCCATATATGTAGTTGATTACATTAACAAGACTGACAGAGGAATGTCGCGTCTTTTACGCGCAGCTTTAGAAGAATCTAAAAAAGGTAACAAGAGCGTAAAAGAATCGTTACGTGCGGTGTCAAATGTTTTCTTGAACTCTAGCGAAATTTCAGCTCAAGAATCAGTCTATGTTTTGGCCAGCCTTCCTCTGTCGCATACTAGTGAAGCGGAAATTTATATAAACACAAGTTTGCCTCAGGAGCGTGTACACATCTTGAAGAGTTACCGCGAACTGCAAAATCTTGATGCAGACTCATCCGATGTTTTCCAAAAAAGCATAATTGATTATTATACAAAACGACCCCTGTCATTACAAGACATAAGTCTTGCTTATTTTGCGGCATATTACACTTTATCTAAAAAGCGATCTTCAAATACTAATCGAACCGATAATGAGAATATTGACCATAGCGTTGAAATTGACTCTCAAGTAATTGATCAAGTGGGTGATGATTGGATCCCCTTACAAGGCAATATAGGATACGTGCGTCAGAGAACAAAACCGCGAATAATACGTTTTCGTCGCTATAGCTACGTTGACGATCCTGACAATTTCTATAGAGAACAGCTCATGCTTTATGTTCCTTGGCGTGATGAGGAATCAGAACTACTTGATGCTAATATAGATATCAAGAATAAGTTTCAAGAAAACAAAGATAGGATAAAGATAGACAGTATAGAATTCAATAAACTAGGAGGGCCTGAAATGTTCGAAAGACTCTTAATAGATATTAGAAATGCGGAGCTAAGCACAGACGACGAAGAAGAAGAAGTAAGAGGAATGAACAGAAGAGTATTTGATGAATACGAATTTGAAACCCAGATTGGAGACGTTGAAGATGATTTAATTCCTGGTGGAAATCCAGGACCACAGCTATGTGGTGATCCCTTAGCATCTATAGCGCAACCAAAACAGTTGTCCGAAGGAGAATTTTTAGAGCTGACAAGGAAACTGAATCATGATCAACGGGATATATTACTACATATTTATCAGCACTTTTCTTATTCTTCTGCTCCTCCTTTTTATTTGTTTATAAGTGGTGGAGCTGGTGTAGGCAAAAGCGTTTTGATAAAAGCTATATACCAATGCCTGACACTGCATTTCAACAGAGAACCAGGAAGCAATCCCGACGATTTGAAAATTCTTTTGTCAGCATTCACCGGCAAAGCTGCGTTTGGAATAGGTGGCCAAACAATACATAGCGCACTAGGTCTACCAGTTTCTCAAGCAGGTAGTGTCCTACCAGAGTTATCGCCCAGTGTAGCTAATACACTAGCTACAAAACTAGGTAAGCTGCGCATTATTATAATAGACGAAATTTCCATGCTAGGGTCCAGAACTTTCCACCAAGTAAACCGTCGGTTACAACAAGTATTCCACTCATCCGATCTTTTTGCTAATATTTCTGTCATAGTCGTTGGAGATTTAAGGCAATTGCCACCAGTCGGCGATCATTGGGTATATCAGGTCAACCCACGAAATCCTTTAGCAAATTTAGCAGGTACACCTCTGTGGGATTTGTTTATTCTGACGGAACTTCGTGAAATAATGCGCCAAAGAGACGATGCTCCTTTCGCCACCGCTTTAAATAATATGGCTAATGGCATGATGACCCCTGATGACGTTAGCTTGATGCATAATCGATGCTTCAGCTGTCTAACGTTGCCGGATGCAGCAGATGGCGCCATCCATTTATACGCAAGTAATCGTGAAGTTGATGACCATAATAATACAGTTTTGTCAATGATGAATTCAGAAGGTGGCTTATCGAAGGCTGTAGATAGTGTTTGTGGCGAGTCTAATTTGACTATGAAAACAAAAGCTTTAGAAACTGTATCGAAATTACCGACACAACAAACTTATGGCCTTGCTAAACTCATCACGCTGAAAATCGGAGCAAAATATATGATAACGGTGAATGTGGATACGTCTGATGGCTTAGTCAATGGATCTACCGGGAAACTGACTGCAATCGATTTCGCAATTAGTAAAACAACCGGCGAACGAAGACCACTCCGTATATGGTTTAATTTCGCCGATGTAAACATTGGCAAGTGCAGAAGAGCCCAAGTGGCCTCTTCATTGAGCCGTCATCGAAGACGACTACAGCAAAACTGGACTCCATTAGACCCAGTGACATACACTGTGAAGAGGTATAAATCCTCAAATTTGCAAGTTCGTCGAAGTCAGTTCCCAATGGTGCCAGCTGAAGCAGTCACCATACATAAAAGCCAGGGTTCTACGTTAGAGAGAGTAGTAGTGCACTTAAGACCCGGCATCCAAAGGTCTATGATGTACGTAGCTTGTTCTCGTGCTACATCTGCCCAAGGTTTATTCATTGTTGCTGATTCATTCAATCCTCCTCGTCCACCAAAGGATCAAGATTCAGTCGTTCTGGAAATGAAAAAATTGCAACGAAATCCACTTACACCGATATATCGTTTCTTGAGAGAGTCTCATTGTTCTTGCCAAGTGATATATCACAATGTGCAATCTTTGCGTAAGCACTTGCAAGATGTGGCAGCTGATCCACAAATATTGGCTTCAAATATTTATTTTGCCGTGGAAACATGGAGTTGTGCTGAAGACTCTTTTGACTTACCGGGGTTTAGGGAGATAATAAGAATAAATGGGCCCAAATCATCATCTGCGAATCCGGGCTTTGGCATATGCGCAAGGGCAAAACCCGATACACAAATTAACAATCCCCGTTCGTATTTTCTTGAAGCTTCTGGTGGTAAAAGACATTGCGAAGCGGTGTCTATCGAATATAACGATATAACTTTGACAGCTTTGTATAGATCGCCGAAATGTCCGGCCAACACTACAGCAACGTTTTTGAATAATCTATTAGAGCCAAATTCCTCAGTGAACACGCGCAAAAGACTTATTTTTGGTGATTTCAATGAGGATTTACTATCTAATAAAAACCTAACGGTGCGAAATTTTATGGAGAATGCTGGTTTTCATTCATTATTACAACCACGTATAACAACGCGTGGAGAAACCCAAATAGACAGTATTTTTGGGAATTTCCACTGCGAAGCTGGTCTATATAATTCCTTTTTCAGTTACCATCGGCCAATATGGGCAAGATTTTCATGAAAACCTTGGTGATGGTACTGGCTGGAGAAAGAGTGCCAGAAAGAGGGCGCTATCAGGGCTCGTGGCGGAGCGAGAGAGACCGAGCGACAGACGTTTTGCCTCGTCTTAAGGCTATATAATAATGACGCAACGATGGCTTCGTAAGCTACTTCGGTAATCGACACTGGATATCGTGGATTATAAGTCCCTGAAATCGCTTATACCTCCGCTAAATGCATCTCTATTAGTATCTGATAAAATTACCGAAAGTTGACAATATATTCGTAACGTTCTATACTGGATCGAAAGTCGTCAAAGCTGCCCATAGGTCTCATAGATTCCGTCTATATGGGCAGCTTCAGAGACTGTTACAGAAACGGTCATCTAGAAGTGATATTGCTGACCGTGCCAGGAAAGGTGGAAAAAAACTCTCACAAAATATACATATATTGTACAATAAAGAAATGTATCGTGAATCACGATATATATTTTTGAAGTGAATACTTCTTAAACGACACAGGATCGGCTCGCCAGCCGGCGCGTTGTAGGACGGGACAAGAGAATGAAGGAATGAAAGAAGAGAGAGAGGGGACGAGAATGATGCGTGAGCTGTGGGTATGCGAGTGAGAGCGGCCGAGTCAATGCAGAGAGGGGTCAGGATCGCGTGCCTCGTCATCAGCAGTATACCTGGAGTATACGTGTGATAGTACGGACAGACCTCGTGCGAGAGAGATAGCGCCATGGGCGCTCGCGGCGGAGCGAGAGAGAACGTGGATCTTAAGAGGATCCCGAACGTTTGGGCCACCTTCTCTCTCGCTCCGCCGCGAGCGCCCATGGCGCTATCTCTCTCGCACTTGTTGCGGACGCGAAACGTTTGGGATCCTCTCAAATGGCGGGTAAGGGCTGGAGCGTAAGAAAAAACACTTCTGCGATTTTTTTCATAAATAAATAAATAGAGATAATTCATTCAAACCTTTTAGCCATCATTAAGTATCATTTCGATAACATTCTGTGATTGTTTTATGCGAAAATATCGAAGAACAAGCCGGTGACAAAGCTTTTCCAACAATGTCTTTGGATAAAAACTATTTGCGGTAGAAACTGTATCTCAGCTGAAAATTATCTCAAATCAACGATCATCTAAATTTAGTCGAAGTATCATCAAATCCTTCCCTTTACGGTCTCTGATTTTTTTTTCATTCTTAAATTTTCGGTGGTCATTTAAAGTGAAAATTTCGTGGTCATTTTTCATGAAAAATAGCAGTTCTCACTTTCAATGACCACCAACAATTTAAAAATTAAAAAATAATAATCAGAGAACGTAGGGGGGAGGATTTCATGATATTTTGACTACATTTAAATGGTCTTTGATTTTAGATAATTTTCAGCTGAGATATAGTCAACACTGCCAATCGTTTTTTTTCCAAAGACGTTTTTGGAAAAGCTTCGTCACCGGCTTGTTTGTCGATATTTTCTTATTAAAAGATTACAAGATGTTATCGAAATAATACTTAATAATGTTCAAAAGGTTTGGGTAAATTTGCTCTATCCATATTTATAAAAAAGTAGTCAAGTAGCGTGTTGGGCACGCACATGATGGGGTTCCGTACTACTACTACTTCGAAGCTATCTATGCAATATGTAAATGAAAGAGTGAATCGGATCAAGAAATGAAATAATCGAAAAAAAATCATTATGAGAGTTATGAGACCAATTATAACATCGCAAAAAAACAGTCGACTATCACATACATTATAAATATATACTATACCATCACCAAGATTTTCATGAAAATCTTGCCCATATTGGCCGATGGTAACTGAAAAAGGAATTATATAGACCAGCTTCGCAGTGGAAATTCCCAAAAATACTGTCTATTTGGGTTTCTCCACGCGTTGTTATACGTGTTTGTAATAATGAATGAAAACCAGCATTCTCCATAAAATTTCGCACCGTTAGGTTTTTATTAGATAGTAAATCCTCATTGAAATCACCAAAAATAAGTCTTTTGCGCGTGTTCACTGAGGAATTTGGCTCTAATAGATTATTCAAAAACGTTGCTGTAGTGTTGGCCGGACATTTCGGCGATCTATACAAAGCTGTCAAAGTTATATCGTTATATTCGATAGACACCGCTTCGCAATGTCTTTTACCACCAGAAGCTTCAAGAAAATACGAACGGGGATTGTTAATTTGTGTATCGGGTTTTGCCCTTGCGCATATGCCAAAGCCCGGATTCGCAGATGATGATTTGGGCCCATTTATTCTTATTATCTCCCGAAACCCCGGTAAGTCAAAAGAGTCTTCAGCACAACTCCATGTTTCCACGGCAAAATAAATATTTGAAGCCAATATTTGTGGATCAGCTGCCACATCTTGCAAGTGCTTACGCAAAGATTGCACATTGTGATATATCACTTGGCAAGAACAATGAGACTCTCTCAAGAAACGATATATCGGTGTAAGTGGATTTCGTTGCAATTTTTTCATTTCCAGAACGACTGAATCTTGATCCTTTGGTGGACGAGGAGGATTGAATGAATCAGCAACAATGAATAAACCTTGGGCAGATGTAGCACGAGAACAAGCTACGTACATCATAGACCTTTGGATGCCGGGTCTTAAGTGCACTACTACTCTCTCTAACGTAGAACCCTGGCTTTTATGTATGGTGACTGCTTCAGCTGGCACCATTGGGAACTGACTTCGACGAACTTGCAAATTTGAGGATTTATACCTCTTCACAGTGTATGTCACTGGGTCTAATGGAGTCCAGTTTTGCTGTAGTCGTCTTCGATGACGGCTCAATGAAGAGGCCACTTGGGCTCTTCTGCACTTGCCAATGTTTACATCGGCGAAATTAAACCATATACGGAGTGGTCTTCGTTCGCCGGTTGTTTTACTAATTGCGAAATCGATTGCAGTCAGTTTCCCGGTAGATCCATTGACTAAGCCATCAGACGTATCCACATTCACCGTTATCATATATTTTGCTCCGATTTTCAGCGTGATGAGTTTAGCAAGGCCATAAGTTTGTTGTGTCGGTAATTTCGATACAGTTTCTAAAGCTTTTGTTTTCATAGTCAAATTAGACTCGCCACAAACACTATCTACAGCCTTCGATAAGCCACCTTCTGAATTCATCATTGACAAAACTGTATTATTATGGTCATCAACTTCACGATTACTTGCGTATAAATGGATGGCGCCATCTGCTGCATCCGGCAACGTTAGACAGCTGAAGCATCGATTATGCATCAAGCTAACGTCATCAGGGGTCATCATGCCATTAGCCATATTATTTAAAGCGGTGGCGAAAGGAGCATCGTCTCTTTGGCGCATTATTTCACGAAGTTCCGTCAGAATAAACAAATCCCACAGAGGTGTACCTGCTAAATTTGCTAAAGGATTTCGTGGGTTGACCTGATATACCCAATGATCGCCGACTGGTGGCAATTGCCTTAAATCTCCAACGACTATGACAGAAATATTAGCAAAAAGATCGGATGAGTGGAATACTTGTTGTAACCGACGGTTTACTTGGTGGAAAGTTCTGGACCCTAGCATGGAAATTTCGTCTATTATAATAATGCGCAGCTTACCTAGTTTTGTAGCTAGTGTATTAGCTACACTGGGCGATAACTCTGGTAGGACACTACCTGCTTGAGAAACTGGTAGACCTAGTGCGCTATGTATTGTTTGGCCACCTATTCCAAACGCAGCTTTGTCGGTGAATGCTGACAAAAGAATTTTCAAATCGTCGGGATTGCTTCCTGGTTCTCTGTTGAAATGCAGTGTCAGGCATTGGTATATAGCTTTTATCAAAACGCTTTTGCCTACACCAGCTCCACCACTTATAAACAAATAAAAAGGAGGAGCAGAAGAATAAGAAAAGTGCTGATAAATATGTAGTAATATATCCCGTTGATCATGATTCAGTTTCCTTGTCAGCTCTAAAAATTCTCCTTCGGACAACTGTTTTGGTTGCGCTATAGATGCTAAGGGATCACCACATAGCTGTGGTCCTGGATTTCCACCAGGAATTAAATCATCTTCAACGTCTCCAATCTGGGTTTCAAATTCGTATTCATCAAATACTCTTCTGTTCATTCCTCTTACTTCTTCTTCTTCGTCGTCTGTGCTTAGCTCCGCATTTCTAATATCTATTAAGAGTCTTTCGAACATTTCAGGCCCTCCTAGTTTATTGAATTCTATACTGTCTATCTTTATCCTATCTTTGTTTTCTTGAAACTTATTCTTGATATCTATATTAGCATCAAGTAGTTCTGATTCCTCATCACGCCAAGGAACATAAAGCATGAGCTGTTCTCTATAGAAATTGTCAGGATCGTCAACGTAGCTATAGCGACGAAAACGTATTATTCGCGGTTTTGTTCTCTGACGCACGTATCCTATATTGCCTTGTAAGGGGATCCAATCATCACCCACTTGATCAATTACTTGAGAGTCAATTTCAACGCTATGGTCAATATTCTCATTATCGGTTCGATTAGTATTTGAAGATCGCTTTTTAGATAAAGTGTAATATGCCGCAAAATAAGCAAGACTTATGTCTTGTAATGACAGGGGTCGTTTTGTATAATAATCAATTATGCTTTTTTGGAAAACATCGGATGAGTCTGCATCAAGATTTTGCAGTTCGCGGTAACTCTTCAAGATGTGTACACGCTCCTGAGGCAAACTTGTGTTTATATAAATTTCCGCTTCACTAGTATGCGACAGAGGAAGGCTGGCCAAAACATAGACTGATTCTTGAGCTGAAATTTCGCTAGAGTTCAAGAAAACATTTGACACCGCACGTAACGATTCTTTTACGCTCTTGTTACCTTTTTTAGATTCTTCTAAAGCTGCGCGTAAAAGACGCGACATTCCTCTGTCAGTCTTGTTAATGTAATCAACTACATATATGGCGCACGCAAAGGGATCTAAAATAAATTGTATGTCCATATTTGCTCTATGTAATATAAAAATCTTGTGACAGTACGGATTCATATAAATATCTCTTGGACCCCGTTTAAGAAGAACTTAAGGTCGCGTTAACGTACTTTTCACAGCCAAAATGTAATCGTGAAAATCAATATTGAGCCAATCCAAAAACTCTGCGAAAGAATGTATTATTTCAGGAATAATTAGCAGCTTTTCTTGAATAGACTTCGCTGTTTCTCGTGCTTTCTTATACGACAGATGGTCCTTTGGAAGTTCTGTAAGCACTCGAGTGTTATCCATAGGAAAAAATGGTATTCCAAAACGACAGGGTCGATTTGGTTTTGGTCTACAAGTATGCGTATGTTTATGATGCTGTAGACGGCGAAGATCATCAGGAAGATCATCGCCGTTACACGAAATGATATTTTCCACGAAAGAAACCTCTTGTGCAGAGGCAGGATTACCAGGTACAAAGACAGGGGCCCCGTCGAACCAAAGCATCATATGAGCATGAGGTGACCCCCTGTGCTGAAACTCTATTCGATAGTAATAATGGCTGATTTTGTAATTTCCGAAAGGACCAGCGGAACTCGACCAGGTCTTCCTTATTTCTTTCAATTTAGTTTCGAAGTACGTGGCACAGATATAAGGATCAGATTGTATTAAACGAGCCTTGGTTTCATATGGTAGATTTTCCGCTTCAGATTCACTTAAATTTTCTCCATCCACCACATTCTTGAGCATGACTAATAGTGGAATCCATTGAGCTTCAGCAGCTGACAAAGTTAGGAATAAAGATGGGACACCAAACTGTCTAATCATACCCAACACTTTTTTCTTTTCTGCTTCCCAGTGTGAAGGAGAATTTCTTATACCCCCAAGGACACGATATCCATCGTCATGTTGAACTAAGTTATCCACAAAGTTTGTTTCAAGAACGTTGCAAGCAAGAACAGGAGCTCCTCTAACAGTCTTCTTCCGAAGACATGTCGTGATACTGTTCTTAACTGCTAATGTTTGTTGTTTTTTCAATGCGGTGAATAAGTAGTCAGGTCTTACAGCACGTCTATCTTGTCTAGATATTTCCGACCGAATGATCTCAGAGTGGTTTAAATTAACGTCAAATTTTCTTTCAATTCCATAGTGGACTTTAATGAACGCTAGTTCTTCAAGATGAGGGTCAAACAAGAGAGAAATAGGTCGCTGACCCTCACCCGGTGCCATAATCATAGTTACATCTTGGTTATTGTCTAAAACAGTTTCGATGACTCCAGGGTTGTCAGCCAAGTCATCGGCGTCAGCTAATTCCTGACATTGATCAGCTGCACACGTACACTCAGTGGTGTCTACAGGATCATCGGTAGTCCATGTCTCTTCGAGTTCTATGCCATATTTGCGAAATAAATCACATTGCACTAAGTATTCCGTCGCACGTCGAATAATTTCAGGTCGAACCTGCTCTTTACGGCCATGTTTGTAGCATAATTTGCGTTTTAACTCAACTGTGATAATGTTGTCATCATTTCTTAAGCGAGGCAGGGTCCTAACCATATTGTTAACTTGGACAGGGACATTAATTACATTTCCAGACAAGCCATGCTGATAGCCCAATCCTTGCCCTTTGCGAATTATTTTTAGAAACACATGACGAGGACTTACTAACCTCTCCTCCATGGGAGTTGACTGTTTCAAAATATCAGGAATAACCGGAAACGTTAGCCCATTTACTATGGCCAATCGCGGTACACGCCCTTGGGAAATATTTTTAGCGCAAGTGCTGCAAAATTGTCCGGGATCGTCAATAGAATTGGAACGAAACACCTTTAACACAAAATCGTCACTATATTTAGCGGAAATATTGGATTTTAAGAGGTTTCTAATTGAGTTTTTATGCCATAGTCTACCGCAGCAAGAACACGGGCGAGTGTATCCATCTTTGGTATTACTAAAGTACTTAGAAGCGACATGTTCCCAATCTTCATGATCTTTCAAACGTCTAATTCTCTGATCTCCAGTGTTTCTTGCTTGTTCAGTTCTTTTATATTGCGGATGTAGTCTAGCGATACGATGCGCCTCAGTATTGCGCTGTTGTTCGACCAGCATAAACTCTGGATCTAGGCGAGCAGTACGATGAGCTTCAGTGTTACGGTTTTGTTCGACAAGCCTAAATTCTGGATCCAGTCGAGAAATCTGATGCGCCTCAGTATTACGGTTTTGTTCGACTAACCTAAACTCTGGATCGAGTCGAGCAATATGATGCGCCTCAGTATTACGCTGTTGTTCGACTAACCTAAATTCTGGATCGAGTCGAGCAATATGATGCGCCTCAGTATTACGCTGTTGTTCGACTAACCTAAATTCTGGATCGAGTCGAGCAATATGATGCGCCTCAGTATTACGGTTTTGTTCAACGAGCCTAAATTCGTGATCCAGTCGTGCAATATGATGCGCCGCAGTATTACGGTTTTGTTCGACGAGCCTAAATTCTGGATCCAGTCGAGCAATATGATGCGCCGCAGTATTACGCTGTTGTTCGACTAACCTAAATTCTGGATCGCGTCGAGCAATATGATGCGCCTCAGTATTACGGTTTTGTTCGACGAGCCTAAATTCTGGATCCTGTCGAGCAATATGATGCGCCTTAGTGTTACGTCGTTGTTCACCCAGCCTAAACTCTGGATCAAGCCGAGCAGTACGATGCGCTTCAGTATTACGCTTCTGTTCAAGTTTACTATGATCAGGGTTAAGTCTTTTACTCCGTCTTAATGATGCATCACGCTCTTGTTCTTTGCGTCTCTTACGCTTATTTGAGCGTGAACTGTTTACGGCTATCGTGTTTCTGTCCCTTTCTTTTAAAATAACGTCTTTTTTCAATCTTGATAATCTTTTTCTCTCGCGATTATTCTCTCTCAGTTCTTCTCTCGCTGCAGCACTAGGAGCTGAAACTGTTGCTCCAACGCTTGACTTTTGTATTTGCGATAAATCTGCGTTGGCTGCTTGAGAAATCTGTCGGGTTTTCCGAGCTCTTTGTTTCTTCTTCTTTTCCGCCTCCTTAATTGAGTTTTGCTGATCCTTTATTTGTATTTTTCGTTTAAACAGATTAGCTGGAGGACAACCACGAACTGCTCTCGGAACGTCCGTAGACGGAAATAGTCGTAGTTCACCACTTGACAGCATACCCAACAAATGGGCGCGCATGTCTTCGACAATATAATTTACATATGTAGGATTTACCTGCAATGCTAAGGCAGTCGCAAAACAAATAGCAAACAACCCACAATCAACTAAGTTAGGTTGCTGCTGTACGTTAGGATATTGTATCTGATAAGGATAAGGGAACAAAGCAGATATGTATTTCAGTTCTGAACGACCTAAAGCAGTGCTTAAACTATCGTAGACCCGTAGAATACCATTTACGTAAAATATACACGTCCAGTGACCCACAGACCCAACTTCGCCGCCAAGAATGACCTGCAAATGTGATTCATCTTGAGGTACAGGTTCGATATGCTCTGGATAAGCGATCAGAGACACTTCTCTAGGCCGAAAGGGTGTATGACGAGCTAATAAATCATGAAAGGCTGTCACAGCGTCATCCTCTATATAATTATTTTGAGCTAAAATGTAACACAACATATTCTCCTCACTCATGTTCGTACTGTTACGATGAATTATTTAAAGCCACTGAATCATCGATGAAAAAAAAAAAGAAATCAAAACGACGAAAAAAAAGAGATGAAAAAGAAGAAAAAAATTTGAAAAAAAAATTAACAAGGAGGAAAAAAAGACGAAACGAGGATGAAAAAAAAGACGAAAAAAAAGAGATGAAAAAGACGAAAGAAAAGATGAAAAAAAATTAGCAAGAAGGAAAAAAAAGACTATGAAAGAGACAAAAAAAAAGATTAAGCAGAAGAGAAAAAAGACGATGACAAATATAAATGAAAAAGTAAAAAGTAAAAAGTAATACAAAATGCAATAAAATATTAAGTGAAATTGAAACCGCGCTAGTCAAGCAATACAAAATGCAATACAACGATATCCAGGAACTCGCATACGAAACGACCTCTTGCAATGATACGACTCGCACGTATGCGCCCAAACGGGTCGCTCACTTTAGCTCTATCGCTGCGGTAGCCTCCGCACACCGCGCTCGCGACGGTAGCCACGCCCGCCGCGCATGCGCGTTGCCCGTCTACACGCTCGCTTCCAGCACAACTCGTAGCGGACCCGTTGTTTTTTTTTCTATTATTTTTTTTTTATGTTTGATTTAATGTATTTTTAAAAAATCTGCATCGCTGCCATAATTTATTTGTTTTTCGACGTTTAAATGTCTTTGAAGCTATGCCTAAAGATACGCAATAGGAGTTATTTTACCGTGACAAATTAGCTCGTATCCGAAAAAGAGTTATTTTTATATTTTTCGAAAACTATTTTTGCTACAGTGTTCGTAATAATTTTGATTGAATATACTAACTAAAAGCTACATTTTGGAATTTTTTCACATTTTTTGCATCGATAGTTTAAAAGTTAGAGGGGGGGGACACTCTGATGACGACTTTGAAGGCAAATATCTCATGACTGAAGGGTTGAAATGGAAAGGTCTCAGGACATTATTTGTTGCATTTGAGGAGACCTATCCAAAGATATCTCACTCAATGGTGTGAGCAAAAAAAAAAAATTTCGTGAACACTGTTTAATTTGCGGAAGGGGGGTCAAAAACATTTTTTTTTTATGATGCCATTTCTGTTTTGAGGTCACCGATCTACGTCTGTGTACCAAATTTCATCTCAATCGGTCCATAACTGTGAGAATGGGAGGCCTGTGACATACAGACGGACGGACGGACGGACAGACGGACGGACGGACGGACGGACTTGGCAAAACCATAAGGGTTTCGAAATTTTTACGGAACCCTAAAAATTTGCCAAAAAATTGATTTCGTTGGAAAGAACAGGATGGAAACCATTGTACCTAATTAAATTCTCATAGTAATTCTTTCGTACAAATGATATAAGGTTGGTTTTTGTACTGATAAAGTTTGCCACCAAGTACCAGTGTTGGAAACATTCCGAAAATAAATTCTTAACGTTCGCAGAAGTTGCACAAAAGATATTTGCTGGACTCTCCGTTCAGCAGCATCTGTAATCAGTGATTTATAAAATTGATTAGATTATACAGTTGTTCTAAGCAATTTCACAAACTGATTCGAACTGAATCTCAAAACTGGAATATTTATAATTTTTAGGTTATACAGTTGAGTCAAGTAAGATACGCACTCATTCAATCTCAAATTCAGAATATTTATGATTTTCAAGCACCAACATTTAATGATAATATGTCTTACGCCTTGAAGATTCCCGCTACAACAAAATCATCCACGACGCTATAGAATCTCTTTGAAATGGTTCCGGAATTATAGATTATGGTAGTCTGTGGATTCTTCAGCTTATCGAAGGAAGATATGGTGAGAACCGAATAAGGATGCTGTTTTGCTTCGACCACAGAAGCTGCGACACCTGATTTAAATATTCAATGCGGTTGATCGTTATTCATTGTATCGATGAATTATGCAAAGCTGTGAAAATTGAACTTCCCTCCGGACATCAACGGATAACTATCGAAGGTTTTTTCAAGAACTTTTTAGTCTATCTGTTGAGAATGCCTCGTTCGAGCATTGTACGTGGAACAAAGTACATAGAACAAAAATTATTTGGCTTAAAATGTTTAAAACAATTGTTTTTAAATTCAATTACCTCTGACAATGGATACTTGTGATCCTAATGAAATGATTCGTTAAAATAATACTCTGGAATCAACAGATTCGCTCTTCGTAAAAAGGAAAATGTGAAAAAAAAATTAACAATCATTATTAACGTTATAAAGTTATTAACAATCATTCCGGTCGATAATGTGCTAACTAAAAACAAGATTTTTTTTTAACCTATCTTGGCTCATCCCACTATGGAGATCTGTGCCACTCTCTTCGAACAAGAAATAGATTATCATTTTTTCAATAATTCTTCAACGCACTTGTCGCACATTTTCGCGGAATCTTCTTTTGGAACTTCGACGAACGTGAACTTTAGATCGAGATCCATTTTCCAATTCCACGAGTGCCATGTTACGGGATCCAGCGTTGCGAAGCGACCTGGAAGACGATTTCTTCGTCCTCTTCTTTTTTTTTTAGCCTGCTGTTGGCTCGTCCGTCGTTGGGGACCTGTGCCACTTTCTTGGATTTGTTCGTCTGATTGGTTGGTGGAAACGGCGCTAAGCAGACTCGCGTTTTAACTTCTTGCTTTATTCCGTGATCCATGCGCACCACACCAGGGCGGCACAACTCAAATGCTGGGAGGCGAGTTCGCGTGTTGTCATCGAACGGCTACCACGCGTCGCTACGATGCCTCGGTCATCTCTCTCGCACGCTCACTCCATCTCACTTGCGCTCGTTTAAACTCAGCTAAACGGGGAATATCCGACATTTTCCTCTTTCCTCGTAAATCAGCGTAGCGGCATACAGTGAATTTGATTGATTATTGTGCGTCGAACATTTTCATAGTATTATTTTGTTTTTCTTCCGGAATTTATCCATTAATTCATTAATGGATAAATTTCTGAAAAAAAACAAAATAATTTACAATGGATAAATTTCTGAAAAAAAACAAAATAATTTACTATGAAAATCTTCGACGCACAATAATCAATCAAATTCACTGTATGCCGCTACGCTGATTTACGAGGAAAGAGGAAGTTGGCGGATATTTCCCGTTTAGATGGGTTTAAACGAGTGCAAGTGAGACAGAGAGAGCGTGCGAGAGAGACGACCGAGGCATAGTAGCGACGCCTGGTAGCCGTTCTATGACAACACGCGAACTTGCCTCCCACCATTTGAATTGTGCCCACGGACGTATACACAGGTCTGGAAACGAGCGCGGTGGGGGTAGTCTCCCGATTGACGCCAACATTAGTTCAGCGGCACAGCACGGCACCGGTGGCGCATGGATCGCCTGGGCTGCGTTCTGAATCCCTACTCGAGTCAATTATAGTTCACTCGCGCCGTTCAGAAACCCCGAGTTGACCCGACTCGCGGCGTTCAGGAATCCTTTCGAGTCGACTCTCGAGTTAACTTTTCCAACCCACGTCGGCGAGGTAGGTTGGAGCACGGTCTTATATACAGGTCTGGAAACGACACCGATTTGGTAGGCATCGTATACGGCTTCACTATAGTTTCCATTTTTCGCCACCACGGAGCACTGACATCGGAGTGTGTAAACAAGGACAGACTCTTTTGTGAGAGAGACAGGCAGAGTAGCTTCTGCCTGTCTCTCTCACTCTTCTGAGTGAAGTGCATGCGGCATCGATCTAACCTCTAGCTCATCGTATAAAAAAACAATAATACACTTCGATAGCAGCGACGCATGTGGCTGCGAACGGAAATAATAGCGGCTACCGTCGATGTGCCTCACGGCATCAGTGAAATACGGGCTTCGTTTCCAGACCTGTATATAAGACCGTGGGTTGGAGTGACTCGACATGCGCAAAAAACGATTTCACGTTTGATACGGTCTTGACATGCCGCCATATTGTTTCTCGTTGTATATGATGCACGGGAGACCGCCATGTTAACTCTTGATACTTACTCGCGTCATTCGGAAAATACGCCACCTCGAGAGTCAACCCGACACGACCCTCACTCTACCCGGGTAGGAATATAAGAACGCAGCCCTGTACCCGTGGTTACGGTCCTATGCAACGGTGATCGCACCTAACCAAATTCACACACACATACACATACGCACACATTCCTTCCAAATATTATTTTTTCGGGTCAGAACCAGATATGGAAAACAGGAAATGGAATAAATATACTGTTATCCGTCTTAATAACGAATGAAATGAAAACTTCTCCTAACACTTGGTACAGCCGATAGCAGCGCCGCCCTGAATGGTGGCCAGTGACGGAATAAAAATTGGCGTCGACAGGAGACCATGGCCTACCATTGAAATCCGGCTTCGTTTCCAGACCTGTATATACGACCGTGATTGTGCCCCCTGGTGTGGTTCGCATGGTTCACGGAATAAAGCAAGAAGTTAAAACGCGAGTCTGCTTAGCGCCGTTTCCACCAACCAATCAGACGAACAAATCGAAGAGAGTGGCACAGGTCCCCAACGACGGACGAGCCAACAGCAGGCTAAAAAAAAAAGAAGAAGACGAAGAAATCGTCTTCCAGGTCGCTTCGCAACACTCGATCCCGTAACATGGCACTTGTGGAATTGGAAAATGGATCTCGATCTTAAGTTCACGTTCGTCGAAGTTCCAAAAGAAGATTCCGCGAAAATGTGCGACAAGTGCGTTGAAGAATTATTGAAGAAATGATAATCTATTTCTTGTTCGAAGAGAGTGGCACAGATCTCCATAGTGGGATGAGCCAAGCTAGGTTAAAAAAAAAATCTTGTTTTTAGTTAGCACATTATCGACCGGAATGATTGTTTATAACTTTAATAATGATTGTTAATTTTTTTTCACATTTTCCTTTTTAAGAGGAGCGAATCTGTTGATTCCAGAGTATTATTTTAACGAATCATTTCATTAGGATCACAAGTATCCATTGTCAGAGGTAATTGAATTTAAAAACAATTGTTTTAAACATTTTAAGCCAAATAATTTTTGTTCTATGTACTTTGTTCCACGTACAATGCTCGAACGAGGCATTCTCAACAGATAGACTAAAAAGTTATTGAAAAAACCTTCGATAGTTATCCGTTGATGTCCGGAGGGAAGTTCAATTTTCACAGCTTTGCATAATTCATCGATACAATGAATAACGATCAACCGTATTGAATATTTAAATCAGGTGTCGCAGCTTCTGTGGTCGAAGCAAAACAGCATCCTTATTCGGTTCTCACCATATCTTCCTTCGATAAGCTGAAGAATCCACAGACTACCATAATCTATAATTCCGGAACCATTTCAAAGAGATTCTATAGCGTCGTGGATGATTTTGTTGTAGCGGGAATCTTCAAGGCGTAAGACTTATTATCATTAAATGTTGGTGCTTGAAAATCATAAATATTTTGAATTTGAGATTGAATGAGTGCGTATCTCACTTGACTCAACTGTATAACCTAAAAATTATAAATATTCCAGTTTTGAGATTCAGTTCGAATCAGTTTGTGAAATTGCTTAGAACAACTGTATAATCTAATCAATTTTATAAATCACTGATTACGGATGCTCCTGAACGAAGAGTCCTGCCAATATCTTTTGTACAACTTCTGCGAACGTTAAGAATTTATTTTCAGAATGTTACCAACACTGGTACTTGGTGGCAAACTTTGTCAGTACAAAAACCAACCTTATATATTATTTGTACGAAAGAATTACTATGAGAATTTAATTAGGTACAATGGTTTCCATCCTGTTCTTTCCAACGAAATCAATTTTTTGGCAAATTTTTTGTTTTATCGCAAGGATGATAAAATTCTCGAGTTCGGTTGTCAGAAAATTCTCAAGACTCATCGATGAGCAGAATGGTCTTCAACGTCATCGTCAAAGATCATCGCAAACTTTCTTACTTCCCTCGCAAACCTCAAAATCGAGCGAACGCAGCTTCATTGTTGATAGATGGTGATGTTGATTGAGTGCGAACAGTTGGTCACCAGTAGTCTGGATATTTTGTGTAATCGTAGTATCACGTATGTGCATGTGTATATATTGCATGTATTATATCAAAATAAAGATAATCTGAATGGATAAAATGTCTATATATGTATATAATCTGTAAGTATCTACACGTTTGTTTATTACACGAATCTAGTTTAATGACGAACTCATTGAAATTTTTCACACTATTTCTTTAAAACGAAACGAAAGTCACTATCTACATGAAATTTTGAAAAACTATCCGCATCTACCTTTCCAATATCTTAAAAACAGGATGACAATACTTCTTGTTTTAGGATAATTCACGCAACTGGTGAAAAAGCTATAAAACATATATATCGTGATTCACGATACATTTCTTTATTGTACAATATATGTATATTTTGTCAGAGTTTTTTTCCACCTTTCCTGGCAGGATCAGCAATATCACTTCTAGATGACCGTTTCTGTAACAGTCTCTGAAGCTGCCCATATAGACGGAATCTATGAGACCTGTGGGCAGCTTTGACGACTTCCGATCCAGTATAGAACGTTACGAATATATTGTCAACTTTCGGTACTTTTATCAGATGCTAATAGAGATGCATTTAGCGGAGGTATAAGCGATTTCAGGGACTTATAATCCACGATTTCCAGTGTCGATTACTGAAGTAGCTTACGAAGCCATCGTTGCGTCATTGTCATAGAGCCTTAAGACGAGGCAAAACGTCTGTCGCTCGGTCTCTTTCGCTCCGCCACGAGCCTCGATAGCGCCCTTTTTCTGGCACTCTCTCTCGTGCCCAAACGTTCCGCCTCGTCTTAAGACGATGGAAGACATGAGTTCTCTCCTTCTCGCCCGCTCCGCAGCGAGCGCCGATGCCGCTGTCTCCATCGCACTCGAATAGGTCTTCCACCACCTTAAGACAAGGAAGAACGTTTGGACACGAGAGAGAAAACCCTATGGGACTTGCGGTGGAGCGAGAGAGAACGAGCGACAAACGTTTTGCCTCGTCTCAGGTGAAACAAAAGATTTGGGCGCGGGAACGAGTGCGAGACAGGACGAGCGACAAATGTTTTGCTTCGTCTTAAGGCGATGTGCAACCTTTGTCGCTCGTTCTCTTTCGCTAGGCAGCGAGCGCCCATAGCGCTATCTCTCTCGCACTCACGGCGGAGATCGGACGAACGAAAAAGGTAGCACATCGCCTTAAGCTAATCGTGAGCCCGTAGCCTTGTCCTAAAGAAATGTGGTACACTGTGCGAAAGGCGAATGTTGATAATGATATGAAGAGCTTATTGAAATCAAATAACACACAGCTTATTGAAATCAAATAACACACGTCACAAAAATGTGACGCTACGCGCGCTCGTGACTGCAAGCGCGCGCATATGATTAGCTCGAAACTTATCGTCCGTCGTCGTTCAGAAGTTTTGATACGTGTGTATAAATGAGATTTCCCAACGTCGTAGCGTATTCTCATCTGCCGTCATCGGGGAATCGATACACACTGTCGTCGAGTGGTGGCTATTTAACTTCCGACGAACTACCTTCTCCCAGACTACACGATCCCGCTTCGGTTCCTCACGATTTACCCTCGCTTCGAGATGGCCCGTCATCTGTAGCGATCACATGACACCCGTCATCTGTAGCGATCACGTGACACTCGGGCAATGCCGCGTCAATGCCCGAGTGTCACGTGATCGCTACAGATGACGGGTGTCACGTGATCTCTTCAGATGACGGGCCATCTCGAAGCGAGGGTAAATCGGGAGGAACCGAACCGGGATCGTGTAGTCTGGGAGAAGGTAGTTCGGCGGAGGTTAAACAGCCACCACCCCTACTGTCGTTTGTTGTCGATCTTTGGCGACGCGTTCGACTGTCGTTCTTACTCGCGATGCTTTGTTTAAATTGTCGGTATAGCGACGCTCGCATAAGCTACGCTCAACTTATGCACACAGTGCGTACACACACGGGTCTGCGGTGTTGCAGACTGAGAGTAGACTTTTTAAGAAACAATTGATATAAAATAAGAAATCAAGATCATCGTTGGCGAGTTATCCGTGGGTCAAATGGCTAAGAATCGAAGACACGGTGGGCAAGTTTTGATCCTCGACTATTTCGACGACACGAGGCCGATATTAAATTTTTCGTCCCGCTATGTAATGGTCCATTCCGGGAAAAACTGATGTTTTGTAAGGGCACTTGCAAGGGCCGATAGCCGAAACAAAGGCTCGGTCCCCGAAACTGCCAATACAAAACATCAATTGGTCTCGGTATGTACCATTACATAACAAGATAAAAATTGAATTTCGGCCTTGTGTTGTCCAAATAGTCGAGCATCCAAACTTGCATACGGTGTCTTCGATTTCTGGCTAATCGACCCACAAATAACACCATTAATAATCTTGATTTCTCAATTTGTGTTCATCATCTGGAATAGTCTACTTCTAGTCTGTAACACTGCAGACTCGTGTGTGTACGCGGGAACAATGGTTCTCTCGCGAACGATGTTCTTGATTTCTTAATTTGTATCATTTAATTTTGAAAAAATCTACGCTTAGTCAGCAACATCGCAGACCCGAGTGCTTACGCGGGAACATCGGTTTTTACCTCACGATATTCGAAACTCGAGAGCAGAATTTAATTGTTTTGTAATGGTACATACCGGGACCAACCGATGTTTTGTAACGGTACTTGCGGGGACCGATTGCCGAAATAAATACTCGGTCCCTAAAACTGCCCTTACAAAACATCAACTGGTCCCGGAATGTACCATTTCATATCGGGACGAATAATTTAATTTCGCCTCCGTGTTGTCGAAATAGTCCAGCATCCAAACCTGCTCACGGTGCGATCGATTCTTAGCCAAGCTGCTAATATAGACGTTATTCATGGAACCCATGTCCAGGCTCCAACGACTTTCGATCCAGTATACAATTTTTGTAATACAGTGTCAGCTTTTAATTTCCCTAACAACGCGGTCCACAAACCTGCCAATAGAAAACCTTTTTGGCTGACGTATAGGCATCTGCAAGGACTTATAATCTGGGATATTGAGCCTGGGATATCTGCCCTGAATAAATTATCGAGTCCTGGTGTTGTACGCTATAGCTACCACGCGACACACTCCTTGAATATTTAATTAATAATATAAATCGAGACATAAAACGAAACATACTTACCATTGACTAGTCCAGCGAAACCAGTACCCCCCACTACGAGACCGCCGGCCAACCCGTGCGGCGCATCACGGGTTACCCCCTCTCCGCGACCACCACCCAATCAGAGGCAAGCGCTTAGGTATAAGTAGAGGCGCTGCGACGCCTAACGAGTCAGTCGTCGGACGGGGCCGAACCAGGCACCATCCACCTCCCATACAGGGCCAAGTAGGCACTAGTCTCCTCAAAATATAGATATCAAGTTCAAATCATTCCTGTCTCATCATTATTTCCCTGTCCGGGAACTCCCGAATGTAACGGTCCTTTTTAGGATACCTTCGCAACGTAACGACTCGCCTTTACCGTACCAATCGAGGCTTGCCAGGAATCGGAGGGTAGCTGCAAAGCCCCGTCGGTCTCCACGGTCTCGATTGCTCCGGTTGGGTGGAACTCCCGAATGTAACAGTCCTTTTCAGGATTCTTCACAACGTAACAACTCGCGGCTGAACCAGCCGTGCCAATCAGTTCGCTATTCGGAGGTCCCTCGTCATGGTCCGCGCCATGGCGCGCCTCTCCTCATGGTCCGCGCTCAGGCCCCAAGTGGCGGGCTCCTACCCGGCGAACGTCATTAGCCCTAATGACCTCAACCACGAACAACTCTCTCGCCATCACCAATCAACATGGGAAAACTGCGGACCAAGCCCAGTTATTTACGCCGCCTAGACCGTCGCGCCGAAGCACGCCAACGAAGAACTGAAGAGGAGGAACGTCGGATTGAAGCTTCCATTCGCCTCGCCACATCGACTCTCGCCAACACCAGCCCAATCGAGGCCTATCAGGAACCGGAGGGTAGCCGCAAAGCCCCGCCGGACTCCACGATTTTAATTGCTCCGGTCGGGTTCGCGGGCAAACAACACGCCCCGCGTCCCCCTCCAAAAGCCGTCTCGGTGGTAAAACCACGGTCGCGCACCCGCACAGTCGTCGACTGCATCCGCATCCAGGAGGCCACCGTCTCACGACCGACCCGGCCACAACCGATCCGACCACCCCCCCGGGATCAAACGCGCTTAATCGAATTGAAGAAGAGTCTGGACCACGAACTTTCGAATGACCTCAGGACCCTGCAGCAACAGGACCCCGTCCACGAAGGACCTCCGCTTTTCCGCCCGCCGCGGCCCACGGTCCGATCCGCCATTCTCATTCCGGCGCAGTCCAAACCATCATACCACGAGCCAACAAATGCCCGGCGGAGATCATAATTAATGTAAAAAGAATCATATTTAACAGAAAAAGTATAAAGACATAATACAACTTCTCAATACCCATTCCGTCCGGTAACACTGGAACACGCCGAAGGCCTCAAAACAACTCATCGAAGAGGGTCCCGGAATGTACTGAGTCCTCAAAAGAACTATTCCAGATTGGCGTCCTGGAATGTACTGAGTCCCCAAAACAACCCATTGAACAGGGTCCCGGAATGTACGGAGTCCTCAAAACAACCAATCCAGATTGGGATTCTGGAATGCACCGAGTCCCCGAACCGACCCATTGGTTGAGGTCCTGGATCATGGGGCAGTCCCTAGATAAACCATTCGTTAAAAGTATTTCGGAGTGCAGGGTCCCGGAAGCCACCGTTACGTAGAAGTCCCGGAACATGCTTTGTCCCAAAACGTGCCACCAATTTTAGGACCGGACTCGATTGTGGTCCTGGAAACTGCCTTTTGATAGAAAGTCCTCATACCGACCTATCGCTATGGATTCCGCCATATCTACAAAACTATTCATAATTTGACAAAAATTCCGGTTCCCATGGTCTTATATTACAATTTTTCATCGTTTAGGAGCATTTGACCCCGGTTTTATGAAGTGTCCCTAAACCGGCCATTTGACATATATATTGTAACGGCAGCGGCCATGCACCCCTCTTTCCCCTCCCCCCACCCCACCACTCCGTGCAAGAGCGAAGTGACCTCGACAGCAGCGACGCCAAGCGGAGGAAAACGGCGGCAAAGACGACGTGGAAGCGGCGCACGCAACAGCTCCACGTCACCAAACGAAGATCCATGAGAGCGAGAGAGATGGACATAAGGCCGATGGAGTATAAATTCGGGGCCCAGCGACCGGCTCGGGGCAATTTTATTTGTCCACAGCTCCAGTCATCACTCCAGGAAATCCAGCAGCCGAGAGGACGGACCTGAAAACCGGTGGACAACGGAAAATTAGCGGCTCACAGGAGAAAAGCGACTGGAACGAACTCACCGAAATCCACGGAGGAGACGACAAAACCGATGAGCACCAGACACGGACACATCCTCCCGTTTTTCTTATATGTTACAGATCGTTCACATACATTTTCGTAAACGATCTGCGGCGTCGGAACGTACGAAATTGTGAGGATCGAACGACCGAACGCGTCACGAAACGCACCGACGTGGCAAAATACACCCACCGGCCGGCACTATCGGAGTTTTGAACCACAAAAACATAACTGCGCAGGCGCACAAATCGCGTCAACGGATTTCCACTGCCCGGTGAGAAACGACGACGCAGGAGGCCCGGACTTTACACGTCAACGAGGAGCAAGAACGACGAACATTCCACGAGAAAATATATCCGAAAAACCCCTCAAAACCCCGAAAAACCGAAGAAACACGATCCCTAACGCAACGAACGACGGTCCCACCCGTATCAGTACGCGCCATTTTGGCTACTGTCGAAAATCACCTGTCATCGAACGCTATCGACTACGATCGCGTGTTCCGAAACGTATCACGAAGCGAGCGCCCACGGCGACACTTGAATAACGATCACTCGTTTATTTACATTTTGCGAGCTTAGACCTCCGTACAATACAGCACAGTCGTAGCGCAACGATCGAGATAGCTTCTCATAGGGCATTACACTATCGCGTATCTCGAAAACGAAAAACATATTTGTGAGGCCGATAGCCACCAGAGGGCTATACATTTCAACGATTTTATGAATAAACCCTACTTTTACCTCCTATAAAAGTCTAAATTAATTGTTTCCCTGCTCAAGCTCCGAATTCTCGACTCTCGAGACATAAAATTAATGTAAACAAAGAAATACCGTTACATTTGGCGCCCAACGTGGGGCTTGAGCACAAACAAGAAAGACTGATAGAAGGGTACGAGTTAGGGTATGAACTATAAATCACGTTTCGCACGAAAAATCGCCAGACAAGCCATAATGGAAGGCATTCAGGAAGCGAACGTTAGCTCACCGGAAGGAAGCCCCGATGGCGTATCACTCGAGTGGGAATCGACAACCGCTGATACAATGTTGCGAAACCAGCCGCGAAATACGAGAAAAACCATTGGGGAATTCTCTGAAATCCAAGAGCAGGAAGAGGCCCGAATAAGCGAAGGTGATGGGTCGAGAGGGAACCCAGAAATGGAAATTCCACCAACAACGAGCGTTACGGGACACGTCGTGGAGTCGTTGCAGCAGATGATGCAATTAATGCAAGCTATGCGCGAAGAATTGCATGAAGAAAAGCGTCGAACGAGGGCACATGCTGTGGCGCTAAGGGATAACCTTACAGAGCACGTGAGCGTGAGCATCGAGGAAGAAAAGAAAAGAACGGATGAAAAAATCAAGGAAAGCCAGAAAGAACAAGGGGCGATTAACAATGTTTTCATCAGCAGAATAAGGGAAGGTCGAACAGCGACTGAGGAGTTGAGAAAGGAGGTGGAGCAGGCGGTGGAGAGATGTCGGCAAACCCGAGCAACGGTCGAGAACCATGAGGAGCGCATAGGAAGGCTTGAACGACGGTTTCACCCCGGAAGAGAGCTGTCCGGAATGGAGACAACATATTGTAATGGGCTAAACATGTCACGTCTTCAGGCATCAGGACAGAAACCACCGGTCTTTACGGCTGACGGTCGCCAGCGCCCCATGAAATTCCTGAGGGAGATCCAGGAACACTGTCGAGCTATGGGAGTCGAAGGAATGGACGTCCGTGTTGTTTTAAACGACGCACTTAAGGGTACCGCGGAAGATTGGTGGCATCTGGTTGGCGGAGAGGTCCAGAATTTGCAAGAATTCAGCGACATATTCATGGCCCGATACTGGACGACCAGCATGCAAGACAAGGTTCGCAGAAACCTCGAGTTCGGCGTATATCAACGAGGACAAAACCGAACTAGGGCGGAGTACGCAACTCTGATATTCGGTAATGCACGGGACCTGACTGATCGCCGAACCGACAAAGAAATCATCCGATGCCTGGTTCGGCATTTCGACGAGGAAGTAAGATGTGCCGTACGAGTGAGGCAAATTACCACGGCACGGGAATTCCTTGAACTACTCGAGAGTATCGATCTGGAGGGGCCTCTCAACCAAGAACGGAACCAGGCCAGAGGTGGACCTTGGATGAACCACGAAAACCGAAATTCGGACAGGAATACAGGTTTCCGAAGGCCCAATCAGTGGGAAAATGACAATGGAAGGACGCGAGGAGGTGCGCAATCAAGGCAGGGGCCCCGAGAATCCATGCCATCGCGACCACCTGGCGGAGGAAATGGGCAGCAAGGATCAGGAGGCCGAGAAGAATGGACAGCGAGGCCTCAGCATACGGTGGCTGCGGTACACCGGGAGGAATCACCACCGGGTCATCCCTCGGTAAACCCAGGAACCTCGGAGAGCCGAGCACGGGCGGAAAACTCTAATTCGGGAAACGAATAGATGTTGCGCCCGTAGATCCAAGGGAAACGAGGGAAGAAGAAGAGGAACGAGGCGCAACAAATAAGAAGAAAACGAGGAGGGAAAATGAGAGAAAAAGGAGAGGAAAGAAGATAAGAAGAAACGAGAAGAAAGAAGAGGAGAAGGCGATCACAGGAAAACACGGAAAAATTGAAGAATCGACGGGACAAGCTGCTAGACGAGAAATCTCAACCAGATCCCAGATAGATCAGGTCGAAGACTCAAGGGCAGAAGCGGTCGAGGAAACAAAGGAGTACGTGACCAGGCATTACAGGTGTGCGATGCTAGAAGATCCCAGGGAATTCTTATACGAAGAAAAGGAGGGGAAATGGTATAGCGATGCACACCCAAAGTGCCCAGAAATTCTGGTGAACGTCGAGGGAAAAAGAGTGAAGACACTGGTCGATAGTGGGAGCGAAGTTAGCTGCATATCGGAAGACTTTTTCAAAGAAAACGAAGAAGAATTCAGAGGGTGTCCGACGCTGCCAACTACGGGAACACGGGTGATTGGCGCATTCGCAGGAGAGGCAGAGAGGGTGAAGTGGCAGATCATGGTAAAAGCAAGTACCCACAAGTCAAAGGGGACGCTCCAGCTACTGATCGTGCCGAAACTATCACGGCCTATGCTTCTCGGAATTGACGGGATGCTCGAGCTGGAAGTCTCGATCGACGCGACGGGACGGAAAGTAAAAATAAAAAACCAAGTGGTGGCAAAGCTCATCGACGGAAAATGGGCAGCCCCGAGAAAAAACATCGAGCAGACGGAGTGTTGTAATACGCTGAAATTTACAACACAAGACGAGAACGATTTCCATTTATCGGAGAAGGAATTCGAGGAGAAAATGGAGGAGAGCCGCACCATCGACACCAGAACCAAACAACAATTCAAAATCACGGTGGGATGATACAGCCGAGTTTTTGATAAGAGGCCAGGAAGGATGGTTGGATACGTCCATAAACTTATCTTCAAAGATGTACAACCATTCTTTCACCGAGCATACCCGGTATCACTTCTCCAGCGCGATTGGGTACAGCAAGAAATCGACCGGATGCTGGAATATGGAGTCATTCAAAGGTCCCAAAGCATCTTTATAAATCCATTGATGCCGGTAACGAAAAGCGACGAGAGTGTGCGACTGTGTTTGGACGCCAGGGAACTCAACAACTACCTGGTGAACGACTACAACAACGCACCTCCAATCGAAGAAATTTTCCAGAGATGCGGGGGAAAATCGGTGATATCCACACTCGATTTAACCAGCAGTTTCTGGCAGATACCGTTGCACGAGGATTCAAGAAAATACACCGCATTTCAACACAATGGGGAATGCTACGAATTCACGGTTACTCCATTCGGTTTGAAGACCAGCACAGCAAGTCTGATACGTGCACTGGATATTGTGCTCGATGGACTCGACTTCGTCATCAATTTCGTCGATGATCTGCTGGTCTTATCAAAAGACCCTGGAGAGCATCTAGAACATTTGAAGATGTTATTCGAGCGTTTCGAAAGGCACGGAATGACTCTAAAATTCAAAAAGTCAAAGTTTTTCCGGCAAGAGGTGAAATTCCTGGAACATATTTTGACAACGGGAGGACTTAAACCGGATCCATAAAAAGTGGAGGCCATCCACGAGTTTCCGGCTCCAAAGAATATACGGCAGTTGCGGGGTTTCCTGGGATTAATAAACTTTTACACGAAATTCACGGATCAACACGCCCAGGAAACAGCCCCGTTACTTGAATTACTACGGAAGGAGACCAAGTGGAAATGGACCAGTGAACTAGAGGAGAATTTTAGAAGAGTCAAACAATTATTCTGCGACACAGTCACTCTTCGTTTTCCGGATCCAGGACGGCCATACATCCTAACCACAGATGCCAGCAAGTACGCACTGGGAGCAATACTATCTCAGGAGAACAAGGAGGGAGAGCGTGAGGTCGTCTCGTTCGCCAGTCGTACCATGAAGGGGGCGGAGTTGGGGTATATGACCACAGAAAAAGAATTATTGGCAATTGTGTGGGCATTGCGAAAATTCAGGACGTACATACGTGGAGCTCCCATCAAAATCCTCACGGACCACAAGGCATTGACCTTCCTGAAGACATGTCGTTTCACCGCGGACAGGCTAATGCGATGGGCGTTATCAATCCAGGACTTCGACCTGGAGATAGTGCATCTGGAAGGAAAGAAAAATACTGTCGCGGATGCATTGAGTCGTCAACGAGGCGAGGAAGATGTCGGCATAGAAGATCAGAAGGGAATCGTCGTCATAGCGGCAATGCTGGCAACCAAGCCAACCAAAGAACTGGTCAAAGAGATGAAGAACATTGGCAAATACCAAAGGAAACAGAAGGACCTGCAAACAATCATCGAGATGTTGGAGAAAAATCATAAGGATACGAGATATCGGATGTCAGATGGAATCCTGCAAAAGAAGTCTATGGACAACGTGTGGAAAGTCATCATCCCTAGGGAAATCGTGGACTTATTAATTCGTGAGTGCCACGCGATGTATGGACATGTCGGTGCGAGAAAATGTTTTCGAATGCTAGACGAGGACTTCGCATATCCACATCTAGCGAGGCAAGTTCGGAGAAGCAACGCATGTTGCGACATCTGTCAGCGAACCAAGATCTCTATTCAGACGAGCTATGCGGAGATGCAGACAATCGTTCCCGAAAAACCAGGAGATCTGCTCTCAATCGACTTCTATGGACCGTTACCAACATCGATCGGTGGGGTAAAGCACATCTTGGTCACCATAGATGCTTTCAGCAAACATGTGGTCCTGTTTCCGTTAAGAAAGGCGAATACGGCATCAGTAGTAAAGAGAATTTTCGAAAATTATGTACCAACGTTTGGGAAACCAAAAAGGATTCAATTCGACCACGGAACGCAGTTCACCTCAAAGGACTGGTTGAAGAAACTTGAGGATGAAGAAATTACACCAGTGTTCTCGTCGATCCGCCATCCCCAAGGAAACATAGTGGAACGCGTGAACCGAGAACTTGGACGATTCTTTCGGACATTTCTGCAAGGAAACCATGGAGGTTGGTACAAGTGGGTGCAAGTGGTGCAGGACTGTATCAATGAGTGCCACCACGAGACTACCGAATACACTCCTATGGAATTGCATTGCCGAAAGAAGCCGATCCGGCTGTGGGACAAATGGATGGGTATACCCGCGAGCGAGTGCGAGGATCCGCAGACTTATGAGGCAAAACTGGAGATTGCACGAGAGAGGATAAAATCGAAAGGAAGGAGAAGAGCGGAATATTTCAATCGCACCCATCGGATGACAACGTTCGAGGAAGGAGACCTGGTCCTGGTGAAAGCCTTGAACGTTTCAGATCCATCGAAACAAATCACGGCGAAATTCTTACCTCTTCGAGAAGGCCCATACCGCATCAAGAAATGTGTGGGATTGGCAACGTACCTGCTAGAAGATCCAGTAACGGGGAAGATGCGTGGGAAATTCCACACCAACCTCCTAACTAAATATAGGACGGAGGGAGGTCAAGAAAAAAACGAAGGGAAAAATGTCTCCAAAGGCGAAGGAAAATCCACAGCGAACATCTGCGGTGACGTATGCGACGAAAGTGCGACAGTTTTAAAATAAATAAATAAATAAATAAATAGAAAAATAACTAAACAAATAGATAAAGTAGATAAATGAATGAATGTATGGCATGTTGTATTATATCGTGTGAGTGAGAACGAAGGAATGGAAATGTGGTATGTGTGGAGAGAGGAAGAAGTGATTATATTTTGTTTTAATATTATTGGGTATGAGCGAGATAAAATGGAGCGTGACTTTTAATTTACTTTATGTTATTTCTGGATGAGCGAGAGTAAGAGAAGTGTTGCGAGCAAATGGGGTGAAGATAAATAAATAACAATGCAAAATAAGACCAAGTTTTCTTACCACAGCAGTGCATAGGGCAGGAGGGTAAAATAAACAGCAACAACAAGCGAAATTTATTCCGTACAGGATAAAGAAAGTAAAAAGCATTATTATCCTATAAAAAAAAAAAGAAAAAAAAAATAATAAAAAAAAAAATAAGAAAAGATCATTAAAAAAAAAGGCGAAAGCAAGGAGAGCGCGAGAATAATGAATAAAGGAAGAAAATACAAAATTTATAATATCAGTTAGCGTAGTAAAGATAGTCGAGAGATCATAACAATTAAAAAATTTCAATACCGAGCTACCGGTATAGAAATTGGGGGGGGGGGGGCAATGTAACGGCAGCGGCCATGCACCCCTCTTTCCCCTCCCCCCACCCCACCACTCCGTGCAAGAGCGAAGTGACCTCGACAGCAGCGACGCCAAGCGGAGGAAAACGGCGGCAAAGACGACGTGGAAGCGGCGCACGCAACAGCTCCACGTCACCAAACGAAGATCCATGAGAGCGAGAGAGATGGACATAAGGCCGATGGAGTATAAATTCGGGGCCCAGCGACCGGCTCGGGGCAATTTTATTTGTCCACAGCTCCAGTCATCACTCCAGGAAATCCAGCAGCCGAGAGGACGGACCTGAAAACCGGTGGACAACGGAGAATTAGCGGCTCACAGGAGAAAAGCGACTGGAACGAACTCACCGAAATCCACGGAGGAGACGACAAAACCGATGAGCACGAGACACGGACACATCCTCCCGTTTTTCTTATATGTTACAGATCGTTCACATATATTTTCGTAAACGATCTGCGGCGTCGGAACGTACGAAATTGTGAGGATCGAACGACCGAACGCGTCACAAAACGCACTGACGTGGCAAAATACACCCACCGGCCGGCACTATCGGAGTTTTAAACCACAAAAACATAACTGCGCAGGCGCACAAATCGCGTCAACGGATTTCCACTGCCCGGTGAGAAACGACGACGCAGGAGGCCCGGACTTTACACGTCAACGAGGAGCAAGATCGACGAACATTCCACGAGAAAATATATCCGAAAAACCCCTCAAAACCCCGAAAAACCGAAGAAACACGATCCCTAACGCAACGAACGACGGTCCCACCCGTATCAGTACGCGCCATTTTGGCTACTGTCGAAAATCACCTGTCATCGAACGCTATCGACTACGATCGCGTGTTCCGAAACGTATCACGAAGCGAGCGCCCACGGCGACACTTGAATAACGATCACTCGTTTATTTACATTTCGCGAGCTTAGACCGCCGTACAATACAGCACAGTCGTAGCGCAACGATCGAGATAGCTTCTCATAGGGCATTACACTATCGCGTATCTCGAAAACGAAAAACATATTTGTGAGGCCGATAGCCGCCAGAGGGCTATACATTTCAACGATTTTATGAATAAACCCTACTTTTACCTCCTATAAAAGTCTAAATTAATTGTTTCCCTGCTCAAGCTCCAAATTCTCGACTCTCGAGACATAAAATTAATGTAAACGGAGAAATACCGTTACAATATATATATATATATATATATATATATATATATATATATATATATATATATTTTTGAATTCATAAAAGATGTTATATAATTTTTAATTATAAATTAAAATTTTTTTTTTTTTTTTATCATAATTATTAGAAGAACGGAATTGGCACGCCCTAAATGGCTATGGCAATTGATTCATGGCAGTGCTACTCGTTTCTGTTTGAAAACTCGGGTTAATTTTTTTGTTTATTTTTATTTTATTATATATCTTTTTTTTTTTAATTAAAATATTTTCTCGGTTTTTTTTTTTATGGGTATATTCGGAATCTACGAGAGGGGTAGAAATAAATGTATATGCGTATATGAATGGTTAACGCCACGACAAAGAACAAAGACGAACGAAAATATTAATTGATTTTTTTTTTTGTAAGAGAAAGGAAAGAAAATATGTTTAAAAAAATTATGAAAATATTTTGGAAAATAGCGAACGATATGGAAAAGTAAAATTGAATAAAACCGAATTAACAGAAACAGTGATGGTATCCCACCGCTGCCACCAATTTGTTAAGCCCTGAATTATATGAAGGGCTTTTCAATGAATATTTTTCGGAATACCATTGAAACGCTTGGCGTATCTGTTTCAGTTAGATTAGGTTTTATTCGGAAGCATGAAATGTGAGAATAGATAAATTATTATATATATCTTAGATTACTTACAATGAGATCGTTGTTGTGTTTTCGGTAGACAATGGTTCGAATTGTTGGTTTGATTGGTTAAAGGTTGGTTGTTTGATGGTTTCGTAGAGTAGTGAAACACTTTTCACTGAGGTTTAACTACTGTCGGAAACTGGGTCCTGATTCTAATTAACGATTAAAACACTTTTCACAAAGGTTCCAATTGTTGTACAAAAACTGATAAAACTAGAGGTGGTTTGAGTTCTTTCGGCCACCGATGCCGTTCACTCGCGATAGAATTATAAGCGCGCTCACCTCGATTACTTCCCGGTCCCTCGGGTAGGAAAACTTGGCCAAAAGGACCGAAGACACACACTAACTATCGGCAAAGAGACGCAGCAAAGACTCCGGACGACACTCGGGGTGTGAGTATCGACGAGTTCGGGAGCTGATGAAAGACTAACGATCGGTAATTACTTGGGTTACCAAGTGGACACCGATCGATTGATTTAATGCAATAATTGCTTTGCTCCGTCTCTTTTCCGATGACGCGGTGCGTCAGCATTTCCGGTCTTGCAGTTTTGGCGGTGGCAATTGCGACATGTTTGTCGCAATGTACCGACTTTTTGGTTTGTGCGATATATTGCAGGTTCGCTCACCCGTGCGGTTGTTAACCCGCGATGTCGTTAATCTGCGATGTCGTTAACCTGCGATGTCGTTAACCTAAGTTTGGCGAGTCGCGGAGATCTGTCTTTGTTACCATGCATATCCGTATCGGGATATAACACACGGAATGAACGCATTTCAACCGTTTCGAGCAAGAAAGTCACGGAAGTTTGGCTGTAATAGCAAATCATTGGTGTTTCGAACGGAAACTTCGAGAAACTCACGATACCGTCGAATCTTGTCGAAATCGACGTGACGGGCAGCGGTTAGTTCGAAATGCTCGATTTGCAAAAATCACACATAATTAGGTTTTTTACACTTTCCAACCAGAAACAACCATTTTCGTAGCCGGGAACGAAGATTCGACAAAATTGGTCGAAATCGATGTTGCGAGCGACCAAACCGTTCGCGATCGGTCGAAATGCATGAAATTCCTTTATTCGCACAAAATGAACGCATTTTACCCGTTTCGAGCAAGGAAGTCACGGAAGTTTGGCTGCAATAGCGAATCATTGGTGTTTTGAACGGAAACTTCGACGAACTCACGATACCCTCGAATCTTGTCGAAATCGACGTTACGGGCGAACGGTTCGTTCGAAATGCTCGATCTAGCAAAAATCACACATAGTTGGATGAAACTAAAGTTTTTCACACGTTTCCAAACAGAAACAACCATTTTCGTAGCTGGGAACGGAGATTCGACAAATTTGGTCGAAATCGATGTTGCGAGCGACCAAACCACTCGCGATCGGTCGAAATGCATGAAATTCCTTCATTTGCACGGAATGAACGCATTTCAACCGTTTCGAGCAAGAAAGTCACGGAAGTTTGGCTGCAATAGCGAATCATTGCTGTTTTGAACGGAAACTTCGACGAACTCACGATACCCTCGAATCTCGTCGAAATCGACGTTACGGGCGAACGGTTCGTTCGAAATGCTCGATCTAGCAAAAATCACACATAGTTGGATGAAACTAAGGTTTTTCACACGTTTCCAACCAGAAACAACCATTTTTGTAGCTGGGAACGATGATTCGACGAATTTGGTCGAAATCGATGTTGCGAGCGACCAAACCGTTCGCGATCGATCGAAATGCATGAAATTCCTTCATTTGCACGGATTAAACGCATTTCAACCGTTTCGAGCAAGAAAGTCACAGAAGTTTGGCTGCAATAGCGAATCATTGGTGCTTTGAACGGAAACTTCGACGAACTCACGATACCCTCGAATCTTGTCGAAATCGACGTTACGGGCGAACGGTTCGTTCGAAATGCTCGATTTTGCAAAAATCACACATAGTTGGATAAAACTAAGGTTTTTCACACGTTTCCAATCAGAAACAACCATTTTCGTAGCTGGGAACGAAGATTCGACAAATTTGGTCGAAATCGATGTTGCGAGCGACCAAACCGTTCGCGATCGGTCGAAATGCATGAAATTCCTTCATTTGCACGGAATGAACGCATTTTAACCGTTTCGAGCAAGAAAGTCACGGAAGTTTGGCTGCAATAGCGAATCATTGGTGTTTTGAACGGAAACTTCGACGAACTCACGATACCCTCGAATCTTGTCGAAATCGACGTTACGGGCGAACGGTTCGTTCGAAATGCTCGATTTTGCAAAAATCACACATAGTTGGATAAAACTAAGGTTTTTCACACGTTTCCAACCAGAAACAACCATTTTCGTAGCTGGGAACGATGATTCGACGAATTTGGTCGAAATCGATGTTGCGAGCGACCAAACCGTTAGCGATCGGTCGAAATGCATGAAATTCCTTCATTTGCACGAAATGAACGCATTTCAACCGTTTCGAGAAAGAAAGTCACGGAAGTTTGGCTGCAATAGCGAATCATTGGTGTTTTGAACGGAAACTTCGACGAACTCACGATACCCTCGAATCTTGTCGAAATCGACGTTACGGGCGAACGGTTCGTTCGAAATGCTCGATCTAGCAAAAATCACACATAGAGGGATGAAACTAAGGTTTTTCACACGTTTCCAAACAGAAACAACCATTTTTGTAGCTGGGAACGAAGATTCGACGAATTTGGTCGAAATCGATGTTGCGAGCGACCAAACCGTTCGCGATCGGTCGAAATGCATGAAATTCCTTCATTTGCACGGATTAAACGCATTTCAACCGTTTCGAGCAAGAAAGTCACGGAAGTTTTGCTGCAATAGCGAATCATTGGTGTTTTGAACGGAAACTTCGACGAACTCACGATACCCTCGAATCTTGTCGAAATCGACGTTACGGGCGAACGGTATGTTCGAAATGCTCGATTTCGCAAAAATCACACATAGTTGGATGAAACTAAGGTTTTTCACACGTTTCCATTCAGAAACAACCATTGTTGTAGCTGGGAACGAAGATTCGACAAATTTGGTCGAAATCGATGTTGCGAGCGACCAAACCGTTCGCGATCGGTCGAAATGCATGAAATTCGTTCATTTGCACGGAATGAACGCATTTCAACCGTTTCGAGCAAGAAAGTCACGGAAGTTTGGCTGCAATAGCGAATCATTGGTGTTTTGAACGGAAACTTCGACGAACTCACGATACCCTCGAATCTTGTCGAAATCGACGTTACGGGCGAACGGTATGTTCGAAATGCCCGATTTTGCAAAAATCACACATAGTTGGATGAAACTAAGGTTTTTCACACGTTTTCAACCAGAAACAACCATTTTCGTAGCTGGGAACGAAGATTCGACAAATTTGGTCGAAATCGATGTTGCGAAGGACCAAACCGTTCGCGATCGGTCGAAATGCATGAAATTCATTCATTTGCACGGATTAAACGCATTTCAACCGTTTCGAGCAAGAAAGTCACAGAAGTTTGGCTGCAATAGCGAATCATTGGTGCTTTGAACGGAAACTTTGACGAACTCACGATACCCTCGAATCTTGTCGAAATCGACGTTACGGGCGAACGGTTCGTTCGAAATGCTCGATTTTGCAAAAATCACACATAGTTGGATAAAACTAAGGTTTTTCACACGTTTCCAACCAGAAACAACCATTTTCGTAGCTGGGAACGAAGATTTGACAAATTTGGTCGAAATCAATGTTGCGAGCGACCAAACCGTTCGCGATCGGTCGAAATGCATGAAATTCCTTCATTTGCACGGAATAAACGCATTTCAACCGTTTCGAGCAAGAAAGTCACAGAAGTTTGGCTGCAATAGCGAATCATTGGTGCTTTAAACGGAAACTTCGACGAACTCACGATAACCTCGAATCTTGTCGAAATCGACGTTACGGGCGAACGGTTCGTTCGAAACGCTCGATTTTGCAAAAATCACACATAGTTGGATAAAACTAAGGTTTTTCACACGTTTCCAATCAGAAACAACCATTTTCGTAGCTGGGAACGAAGATTCGACAAATTTGGTCGAAATCGATGTTGCGAGCGACCAAACCGTTCGCGATCGGTCGAAATGCATGAAATTCCTTCATTTGCACGGAATGAACGCATTTTAACCGTTTCGAGCAAGAAAGTCACGGAAGTTTGGCTGCAATAGCGAATCATTGGTGTTTTGAACGGAAACTTCGACGAACTCACGATACCCTCGAATCTTGTCGAAATCGACGTTACGGGCGAACGGTTCGTTCGAAATGCTCGATTTTGCAAAAATCACACATAGTTGGATAAAACTAAGGTTTTTCACACGTTTCCAACCAGAAACAACCATTTTCGTAGCTGGGAACGATGATTCGACGAATTTGGTCGAAATCGATGTTGCGAGCGACCAAACCGTTAGCGATCGGTCGAAATGCATGAAATTCCTTCATTTGCACGAAATGAACGCATTTCAACCGTTTCGAGAAAGAAAGTCACGGAAGTTTGGCTGCAATAGCGAATCATTGGTGTTTTGAACGGAAACTTCGACGAACTCACGATACCCTCGAATCTTGTCGAAATCGACGTTACGGGCGAACGGTTCGTTCGAAATGCTCGATCTAGCAAAAATCACACATAGAGGGATGAAACTAAGGTTTTTCACACGTTTCCAAACAGAAACAACCATTTTTGTAGCTGGGAACGAAGATTCGACGAATTTGGTCGAAATCGATGTTGCGAGCGACCAAACCGTTCGCGATCGGTCGAAATGCATGAAATTCCTTCATTTGCACGGATTAAACGCATTTCAACCGTTTCGAGCAAGAAAGTCACGGAAGTTTTGCTGCAATAGCGAATCATTGGTGTTTTGAACGGAAACTTCGACGAACTCACGATACCCTCGAATCTTGTCGAAATCGACGTTACGGGCGAACGGTATGTTCGAAATGCTCGATTTCGCAAAAATCACACATAGTTGGATGAAACTAAGGTTTTTCACACGTTTCCATTCAGAAACAACCATTGTTGTAGCTGGGAACGAAGATTCGACAAATTTGGTCGAAATCGATGTTGCGAGCGACCAAACCGTTCGCGATCGGTCGAAATGCATGAAATTCGTTCATTTGCACGGAATGAACGCATTTCAACCGTTTCGAGCAAGAAAGTCACGGAAGTTTGGCTGCAATAGCGAATCATTGGTGTTTTGAACGGAAACTTCGACGAACTCACGATACCCTCGAATCTTGTCGAAATCGACGTTACGGGCGAACGGTATGTTCGAAATGCCCGATTTTGCAAAAATCACACATAGTTGGATGAAACTAAGGTTTTTCACACGTTTTCAACCAGAAACAACCATTTTCGTAGCTGGGAACGAAGATTCGACAAATTTGGTCGAAATCGATGTTGCGAAGGACCAAACCGTTCGCGATCGGTCGAAATGCATGAAATTCATTCATTTGCACGGATTAAACGCATTTCAACCGTTTCGAGCAAGAAAGTCACAGAAGTTTGGCTGCAATAGCGAATCATTGGTGCTTTGAACGGAAACTTTGACGAACTCACGATACCCTCGAATCTTGTCGAAATCGACGTTACGGGCGAACGGTTCGTTCGAAATGCTCGATTTTGCAAAAATCACACATAGTTGGATAAAACTAAGGTTTTTCACACGTTTCCAACCAGAAACAACCATTTTCGTAGCTGGGAACGAAGATTTGACAAATTTGGTCGAAATCAATGTTGCGAGCGACCAAACCGTTCGCGATCGGTCGAAATGCATGAAATTCCTTCATTTGCACGGAATAAACGCATTTCAACCGTTTCGAGCAAGAAAGTCACAGAAGTTTGGCTGCAATAGCGAATCATTGGTGCTTTAAACGGAAACTTCGACGAACTCACGATAACCTCGAATCTTGTCGAAATCGACGTTACGGGCGAACGGTTCGTTCGAAATGCTCGATTTTGCAAAAATCACACATAGTTGGATAAAACTAAGGTTTTTCACACGTTTCCAATCAGAAACAACCATTTTCGTAGCTGGGAACGAAGATTCGACAAATTTGGTCGAAATCGATGTTGCGAGCGACCAAACCGTTCGCGATCGGTCGAAATGCATGAAATTCCTTCATTTGCACGGAATGAACGCATTTTAACCGTTTCGAGCAAGAAAGTCACGGAAGTTTGGCTGCAATAGCGAATCATTGGTGTTTTGAACGGAAACTTCGACGAACTCACGATACCCTCGAATCTTGTCGAAATCGACGTTACGGGCGAACGGTTCGTTCGAAATGCTCGATTTTGCAAAAATCACACATAGTTGGATAAAACTAAGGTTTTTCACACGTTTCCAACCAGAAACAACCATTTTCGTAGCTGGGAACGATGATTCGACGAATTTGGTCGAAATCGATGTTGCGAGCGACCAAACCGTTAGCGATCGGTCGAAATGCATGAAATCCCTTCATTTGCACGGAATGAACGCATTTCAACCGTTTCGAGAAAGAAAGTCACTGAAGTTTGGCTGCAATAGCGAATCATTGGTGTTTTGAACGGAAACTTCGACGAACTCACGATACCCTCGAATCTTGTCGAAATCGACGTTACGGGCGAACGGTTCGTTCGAAATGCTCGATCTAGCAAAAATCACACATAGAGGGATAAAACTAAGGTTTTTCACACGTTTCCAAACAGAAACAACCATTTTTGTAGCTGGGAACGAAGATTCGACAAATTTGGTCGAAATCGATGTTGCGAGCGACCAAACCGTTCGCGATCGGTCGAAATGCATGAAATTCGTTCATTTGCACGGAATGAACGCATTTCAACCGTTTCGAGCAAGAAAGTCACGGAAGTTTGGCTGCAATAGCGAATCATTGGTGTTTTGAACGGAAACTTCGACGAACTCACGATACCCTCGAATCTTGTCGAAATCGACGTTACGGGCGAACGGTATGTTCGAAATGCCCGATTTTGCAAAAATCACACATAGTTGGATGAAACTAAGGTTTTTCACACGTTTTCAACCAGAAACAACCATTTTCGTAGCTGGGAACGAAGATTCGACAAATTTGGTCGAAATCGATGTTGCGAACGACCAAACCGTTCGCGATCGGTCCAAATGCATGAAATTCATTCATTTGCACGGAATGAACGCATTTTAACCGTTTCGAGCAAGAAAGTCACGGAAGTTTGGCTGCAATAGCGAATCATTGGTGTTTTGAACGGAAACTTCGACGAACTCACGATACCCTCGAATCTTGTCGAAATCGACGTTACGGGCGAACGGTTCGGTCGAAATGCTCGATTTTGCAAAAATCACACATAGTTGGATAAAACTAAGGTTTTTCACACGTTTCCAACCAGAAACAACCATTTTCGTAGCTGGGAACGATGATTCGACGAATTTGGTCGAAATCGATGTTGCGAGCGACCAAACCGTTCGCGATCGATCGAAATGCATGAAATTCCTTCATTTGCACGGAATGAACGCATTTCAACCGTTTCGAGCAAGAAAGTCACGGAAGTTTGGCTGCAATAGCGAATCATTGCTGTTTTGAACGGAAACTTCGACGAACTCACGATACCCTCGAATCTCGTCGAAATCGACGTTACGGGCGAACGGTTCGTTCGAAATGCTCGATCTAGCGAAAATCACACATAGTTGGATGAAACTAAGGTTTTTCACACGTTTCCAACCAGAAACAACCATTTTTGTAGCTGGGAACGATGATTCGACGAATTTGGTCGAAATCGATGTTGCGAGCGACGAAACCGTTCGCGATCGATCGAAATACATGAAATTCCTTCATTTGCACGGATTAAACGTGTTAAGCCCTACGCTCTGTGAGGGAAGGGCGTGTTATAAATAATTAAAAATCGGGTTACCATTTAAAGCGCTTGGCGCAACTGTTTAATTTATTCGATTTTGTTACAATGGTTTTGGTGTTTACAAAAGGTTTATTAACTTACGTTGGTTGCGTTGTACGCTCGTGGATTGATTTGTTGGTAGTTTGTTGGTTTGAGTTGACTGTTGTTTCGTAGAACAGATGAAACACTGTTCACAGAGCGGTTTCACTGTTGTCGGAAACTTAGTCCTTAAATATAATTAACAATCGTAACGCTTTTCACAGAGCGGTTACGATGTTTACAAAAATTGAGTTCTTCTTATCTACTGATACGTCGCGTAAGAATTATAGTCGCGCTCACCGCAATGACTTCCCTTTCCCTCGGGTGGGAAGGCTTGACTATATGAGTCGAAGACACGCGTCAACTTATCGCGAAGAAACCAAGTAGTCTTTCGAGCTCCTTGAAGAGGACGATCTCGAAAGAGTGTTATTCGAAGACTGATTTATCGATCTCGAATCATCCATCAAGTCAACTTGGTTGATCCGATTTGATGGTGCGAGGATCGATTTGTTTTTGGTTTCCTTGCGATAATTGCTGACCGGTAGTTCAGCAACTCATGTGACATGATTTTGAAAGTCGGGCAGTTGCGTCGTTCGATTGCATTCGCCGAAACTGGAATAAGTCAAAGAATTCGCTGAGCCTTGTACTGGCGTAACGAAGAGTTTGACCCGTTCTTGCGAGTGGCGCAATCGAATGGCTCAACATATTTTTGTATTAAAATTCTGGTCGGTTTGCGTAATGGATTGAGATCGGGATGTAACACCCCCCTTGTTAGATTGAAGCTCGGGGATGCAATTCCCGAGGTTCGACTTGAACGTAGAAATTCTGATATCAACCATTGCTGAGCCACCGGTGAGCCGCTCCCACGTTACAATAAACGTTCATTCTGCGGTAACCTTTCGCTGACACACCAAGTAAATTTTAATCTGGGTGGGGTATATACCCTTAACGGTTCTCAATATGTCTGCATGATTGAAATTTGAAGGAAAAAAAATGAATTAAACTGCTTTAATAAATAATTGAAAATGATCAATTCAGAACATTGAGCAGTGTCATAAAGTGAGTCCTGATAGAAATTCCCCAATGAGTCAACCAAAGTTTACATAATGTAAATAACATCACTACTACTCCTTACACAATACTACATTAATCTACTACTAATTAGAGCTTATTATCAAAATTAGTTAGGTTGTTAGTCTACTGGTTGAAACTACATAACAGAAACATCTGCCTATGCAGGGGTTTGTTCTTTATTTTTATGTTCATATATTTATATTAGTATGATTATTATTACTATAGGTTTTCGTACTGATTATGCCGAAATTAAAAATTCTATTAATACAATATCTGGGTGATTTTACGAATTATTGAATGTAACGAGACTTGTCTGTTCTCAAAACCCCTTTTTTTTATTTATATTTCCCAGGTGGAGTGACTATAAGTTCTATTGTGAATAACTTCGAACGGGCCTGTAAAAATAATAGAAAATATCACTTTGATAGGCATTTTTCATTTTTTTTTTTTTTTTGAAGACGCAAGCGAGAATGCATACCGGGAGAGAAAATAAAATTAAAGGAAAACTGTTAACATACATTACCAGTTGCCTTGATAATACAGAAAATATGTGATCTATAAATTAACCAGAGGTTTCAGAAGAAGCTATATTCGCTCATTATAGTACCCAGAAGAATGATAATTTAAACATGGAAGCAAGGACAATACTCGAAAGAATTTATATTGCTTAATTCTGCCCTCGCATTTACTTCTTAACGTTATATTTTTGCTTGAATGAAAAAAAAGGAACAACATTGATTAATATAGTGTTCGGAAAAAAAAATATATATATATTATTAATAATAATAACAATTTGTTGTTTTTTTTTAATTTACTCATTATTGGGTTAAAAGGAAAATTGTTTTTCGTAGCTGTGACGGCCATTTATGAGTGGGCGTTGGTAATAAGCGTAGTTGTGAAACTCCGTTATAACGTCATTCTAGGTTATTGATGAGGGCGGCTCATCAGCTGGGCGCGAATCGATGATACCGTGCTGAATGGTGAAAATACAGTGCGTGAAGAGTACTCTGTTGGCCCTGAAGTTGGATAGATAATTCGGGTGGTCTGGCCGGCAACGGTTGCTGCGGTGTCCTCACGGACTGCATGAGCACGCTTCGGGTTTCCAGCGAGAATAGCCATTCGTAACCGAGTCCAGGAAGATCTTTACGGGCGCACGCACTCCACAGCCGTGGCTCTGAAACAGAAAAAATGCTCGCCGCGAGGATCACTAGTTGGCCGAGTATATTTTTCTAAGATGGTTTCTTTTGAGCCTGCCCTGATGGAAACAAACATTCCAAAGTCCAACAGAAATCGTCAAATAATTACAAACAATTACCAAAAATGACGGAATACAAAAGTTATTTCAGAATCACGCCGGCAAATTATGATAAAATATGTCATATAATTTTTATTCGTGACTAATTATGACATCATATGAAATGGTATCCCAATATATATATATATATATATATATATATATATATATATATATAGTGAAAAAAAAAAAAGTTAATTATAACATCATAAATTCAGAGAAAATTCTACAAATTTTTGATATAATTTTTCCAAAAATTTTACAAATATTTTACATTTTATAATAAAATTCGTTAAAATCTGAAATGCCTATTTCCATCAGGTTGCCGTAATGATTGTTAATGGTTTGATCGCGGTGATTCCCACTACCTCGCAGGGGCCATACATTTTGTCGGGTTTGCTTTGTGGACCGTTCTCTTTTCGCAATGAGGCTCTTCGTCATGACACGATGGACTTCGTCTACAATTATTACAAGGTTAATTACTTTGACGGAATTTTTCAACTCTTTCGACAGGCGGAATTGGAACGCGATATTGTTGTGAACATTCGATGTATTAGATTTGATTTTTTTTTTTGCGAATGGCAGCAACCCATACCAGTCCTGGGGAAGAGAGCAATCGTCTTGACACATCCGACGCGAACGCCCTCCGAATGACCGTTATATTGGGGTGATGATAAATATGTTCCGTTTTTATTTCAAAAAATTTTTTTTTATATTTATGATTTATTTTGATGTTTCCATGTAGGTATTGATTAAATATATATATTTTTTTTAAATTTGGATTTGATCTTTTGAATCTCTTTTCTTCTCTTAAATATTTACTTCATTTATTATTATTTCTGTCTACCGACTGTTGGAAAAGCTCGCTAGTGAAGAATGTACTGTGGTGCTTGGGCTATGGACTATGTTGGTATATTTCATGATTTGCAAAGATATGTTGAATCCGGAGGATGAGCATCGTTATTCCGACAGCAATTCCGAAGTAGTTGAGCCGCATGGTATTTCCGCAGCGGAGGTAGTTTCTTTGAGCGATATTCAGACGAACACAGGTGTTGCGGTGGTCCCGAAAAATGTGTCCTCCATGGCGGTTTTGGCAACGGACGCACGGGAGAATACCGATACCGACGATTGTCGCAAGCCGAGTCTCTGACAGTTGGTAGTGCGTATCGCATCAAGTTTGAGCGACTTAGCTTATCACTTGGTGATTCGATGAGGTCGGGCCATGTAGCGACTAGCGAGCGCACGTGCTCCGATTTTTCAGTACCGGAGTGTTCTTCGCTTTGCATCGCGAATACCTTGGAAACACAATCTCTTCCCGTGATCGATGGTTCGTTGATAGGAATTGATTCGCAAATTTCTTCGATAGGATCGGCAGAATGGGAAGAAATGAGCTGCTGAGGAGACATTTTTTCTTTAGCATCTTGTATCGTGATGTTTCCAGACTTGACGCTGCAGCAGTTTTGATGTTTCGCGACCGCCGCTTTGCTGACGTGCGTTTCCGTAACGAATTGCGAAAAATATTTCTCGTTGAAGTCCGAATTTGCCAATTGTATATGCACTGGCTGGTGAGGACGAGCGGGGTTCGTTACAACACCTGTCTGGACTACATCGCGAAAAACTCGCGTGGCCGCAGGTGTCTGTTCGGTCGTTGCTACCACGGTGCTGACGGTGTATTTTGCTACCGCAGCACATTCCTCCTCACGCTCACACGGACTAGTTCGCGTAAGTCGGCTGGCGATCAAGAGTTCTTCGTGATCGTGTGAATTCTGGGCTTTTTCTTGGACCGGAAAATCTTTGCCAAAAATTGCCACACCGGTCAATGGGATTAGAGGATGGGAAGACAGCTCCACTATTGCAGTTCCAACAGCCGGAGGGGCTACCGAAGGCTCTTCCGAAATTTTATGAATTGTTACGCGATCGTCTTTATCGATTATTACGTCATCGCGGAGGGCGTTGGTCTCGATCATATCTACAACTACTGGGGAGTCAGCAATTAGCCGTGGTGTTTCAACGCATAAGTCTGACTCCTCCTCCTCAATGACTGCCATGGGCCACCTAAAAATTCGCTCAGAAGCCCTTTCATAATTGGTTTTTCTTGCAGAAGGGTGTCCCGACAGTAAGGAATTGAAATTCGCCGTCCGCCTGTCGGTGATGGATGAAAAATTTCGTTCGCGCGAGTCACTACTACTTTGGCTTCTAATTTCTGACGCGCCTGGTTGAGAAGTGCACGCGCACTCGTGACATGACCTACACAAAGATCGGTTTCCGCCGACATCATAAACATGACAACGCGACGAAGAACCTCTATTGCGCGGAGGGGATTGACAATTATCGTTTGAGGAGCTATCCTTGTAGGGACCGCGGTATGATTTTATTTCTTCCGAGTACCTAAGTTCTCTACGCCCGAAACAAGCACGGTCGCGTTTTTCTTCCTTGCTTGCGAGTTCCCAGGCAGCCTGCAAGGTCGTGGGTTCATGGCGCTCAACGTATGACCCGATTGTTTTCGGCAGACCGTCGATGTAAACATACAAGGCAGTACCCTCGAGTCGTCGTCGGACGGCTGCTGCTTCGCGAGCACCGTCCGATTCCTCGACTTCGCTGACAGCGCATTTTATGTAATGCCGCAGTCGCGTATAGTAATCTGATACATTTTCGTCATGTCTCATATTAGCCTTGTAAAGCCGTTCACGAAAATATTCGTAATCGCAGCCAGGTGCGAACTCTTCTTTTAAGCTTTTTAACAAAGATCCTACAGAGCGAAAGTACTTTTCCTCAAATAGCTCCCAAGCTCGTCCCCGGAGACGGTCAAGAATTCCATCAATGAACCATGGTTCCGCTCCGGCGGGCAAACTTTGCTGAAGCGCCTCTATTTTAGATCTAAATTCTGAAAAACTATAGTTTCTGCCGTCGTACTTTGGAATTTTGTCTATTATTTCTAGTACGGCAAGGTCGTCATAAAAACTCGTCATGATAAGGACAGTTTGATTTGCCATATCACAAATATGTTATCTTGAACAAGACTATGTTGTTAATTTAATCATCAATTTGATGAAACACATTTTATCTAAAGTCGAAAAGTTATTCTACAATTGTTCTCGAAATTGACACGCTCAGGCTTTATATTAGAAACGGTTGACTGGCCAGTTTCAGCTTTTCTTATAATTTTTATTATTATTTTTTTTTTCCAGTTGAAAAAAGATTGGTTATCTTTAACTATATTTGAAATATGAAAGGAAATGAAGAATGAAAAATGAAGGATAGAAGATCAAAAATGGAATAAGGGTAGAACTAAAAGTTAGTGGTAGGAAAATAATTTTTAAGATAAATGATAGCAAAATCGAATTGAATTGAAACAGCAATGGTATCCCACCGCTGCCACCAATTTGTTAAGCCCTACGCTCTGTGAGGGAAGGGCGTGTTATAAATAATTAAAAATCGGGTTACCATTTAAAGCGCTTGGCGCAACTGTTTAATTTATTCGATTTTGTTACAATGGTTTTGGTGTTTACAAAAGGTTTATTAACTTACGTTGGTTGCGTTGTACGCTCGTGGATTGATTTGTTGGTAGTTTGTTGGTTTGAGTTGACTGTTGTTTCGTAGAACAGATGAAACACTGTTCACAGAGCGGTTTCACTGTTGTCGGAAACTTAGTCCTTAAATATAATTAACAATCGTAACGCTTTTCACAGAGCGGTTACGATGTTTACAAAAATTGAGTTCTTCTTATCTACTGATACGTCGCGTAAGAATTATAGTCGCGCTCACCGCAATGACTTCCCTTTCCCTCGGGTGGGAAGGCTTGACTATATGAGTCGAAGACACGCGTCAACTTATCGCGAAGAAACCAAGTAGTCTTTCGAGCTCCTTGAAGAGGACGATCTCGAAAGAGTGTTATTCGAAGACTGATTTATCGATCTCGAATCATCCATCAAGTCAACTTGGTTGACCCGATTTGATGGTGCGAGGATCGATTTGTTTTTGGTTTCCTTGCGATAATTGCTGACCGGTAGTTCAGCAACTCATGTGACATGATTTTGAAAGTCGGGCAGTTGCGTCGTTCGATTGCATTCGCCGAAACTGGAATAAGTCAAAGAATTCGCTGAGCCTTGTACTGGCGTAACGAAGAGTTTGACCCGTTCTTGCGAGTGGCGCAATCGAATGGCTCAACATATTTTTGTATTAAAATTCTGGTCGGTTTGCGTAATGGATTGAGATCGGGATGTAACAAACGCATTTCAACCGTTTCGAGCAAGAAAGTCACGGAAGTTTGGCTGCAATAGCGAATCATTGGTGTTTTGAACGGAAACTTCGACGAACTCACGATACCCTCGAATCTTGTCGAAATCGACGTTACGGGCGAACGGTATGTTCGAAATGCCCGATTTTGCAAAAATCACACATAGTTGGATGAAACTAAGGTTTTTCACACGTTTTCAACCAGAAACAACCATTTTCGTAGCTGGGAACGAAGATTCGACAAATTTGGTCGAAATCGATGTTGCGAAGGACCAAACCGTTCGCGATCGGTCGAAATGCATGAAATTCATTCATTTGCACGGATTAAACGCATTTCAACCGTTTCGAGCAAGAAAGTCACAGAAGTTTGGCTGCAATAGCGAATCATTGGTGCTTTGAACGGAAACTTTGACGAACTCACGATACCCTCGAATCTTGTCGAAATCGACGTTACGGGCGAACGGTTCGTTCGAAATGCTCGATTTTGCAAAAATCACACATAGTTGGATAAAACTAAGGTTTTTCACACGTTTCCAACCAGAAACAACCATTTTCGTAGCTGGGAACGAAGATTTGACAAATTTGGTCGAAATCAATGTTGCGAGCGACCAAACCGTTCGCGATCGGTCGAAATGCATGAAATTCCTTCATTTGCACGGAATAAACGCATTTCAACCGTTTCGAGCAAGAAAGTCACAGAAGTTTGGCTGCAATAGCGAATCATTGGTGCTTTAAACGGAAACTTCGACGAACTCACGATAACCTCGAATCTTGTCGAAATCGACGTTACGGGCGAACGGTTCGTTCGAAATGCTCGATTTTGCAAAAATCACACATAGTTGGATAAAACTAAGGTTTTTCACACGTTTCCAATCAGAAACAACCATTTTCGTAGCTGGGAACGAAGATTCGACAAATTTGGTCGAAATCGATGTTGCGAGCGACCAAACCGTTCGCGATCGGTCGAAATGCATGAAATTCCTTCATTTGCACGGAATGAACGCATTTTAACCGTTTCGAGCAAGAAAGTCACGGAAGTTTGGCTGCAATAGCGAATCATTGGTGTTTTGAACGGAAACTTCGACGAACTCACGATACCCTCGAATCTTGTCGAAATCGACGTTACGGGCGAACGGTTCGTTCGAAATGCTCGATTTTGCAAAAATCACACATAGTTGGATAAAACTAAGGTTTTTCACACGTTTCCAACCAGAAACAACCATTTTCGTAGCTGGGAACGATGATTCGACGAATTTGGTCGAAATCGATGTTGCGAGCGACCAAACCGTTAGCGATCGGTCGAAATGCATGAAATCCCTTCATTTGCACGGAATGAACGCATTTCAACCGTTTCGAGAAAGAAAGTCACTGAAGTTTGGCTGCAATAGCGAATCATTGGTGTTTTGAACGGAAACTTCGACGAACTCACGATACCCTCGAATCTTGTCGAAATCGACGTTACGGGCGAACGGTTCGTTCGAAATGCTCGATCTAGCAAAAATCACACATAGAGGGATAAAACTAAGGTTTTTCACACGTTTCCAAACAGAAACAACCATTTTTGTAGCTGGGAACGAAGATTCGACAAATTTGGTCGAAATCGATGTTGCGAGCGACCAAACCGTTCGCGATCGGTCGAAATGCATGAAATTCGTTCATTTGCACGGAATGAACGCATTTCAACCGTTTCGAGCAAGAAAGTCACGGAAGTTTGGCTGCAATAGCGAATCATTGGTGTTTTGAACGGAAACTTCGACGAACTCACGATACCCTCGAATCTTGTCGAAATCGACGTTACGGGCGAACGGTATGTTCGAAATGCCCGATTTTGCAAAAATCACACATAGTTGGATGAAACTAAGGTTTTTCACACGTTTTCAACCAGAAACAACCATTTTCGTAGCTGGGAACGAAGATTCGACAAATTTGGTCGAAATCGATGTTGCGAACGACCAAACCGTTCGCGATCGGTCCAAATGCATGAAATTCATTCATTTGCACGGAATGAACGCATTTTAACCGTTTCGAGCAAGAAAGTCACGGAAGTTTGGCTGCAATAGCGAATCATTGGTGTTTTGAACGGAAACTTCGACGAACTCACGATACCCTCGAATCTTGTCGAAATCGACGTTACGGGCGAACGGTTCGGTCGAAATGCTCGATTTTGCAAAAATCACACATAGTTGGATAAAACTAAGGTTTTTCACACGTTTCCAACCAGAAACAACCATTTTCGTAGCTGGGAACGATGATTCGACGAATTTGGTCGAAATCGATGTTGCGAGCGACCAAACCGTTCGCGATCGATCGAAATGCATGAAATTCCTTCATTTGCACGGAATGAACGCATTTCAACCGTTTCGAGCAAGAAAGTCACGGAAGTTTGGCTGCAATAGCGAATCATTGCTGTTTTGAACGGAAACTTCGACGAACTCACGATACCCTCGAATCTCGTCGAAATCGACGTTACGGGCGAACGGTTCGTTCGAAATGCTCGATCTAGCGAAAATCACACATAGTTGGATGAAACTAAGGTTTTTCACACGTTTCCAACCAGAAACAACCATTTTTGTAGCTGGGAACGATGATTCGACGAATTTGGTCGAAATCGATGTTGCGAGCGACGAAACCGTTCGCGATCGATCGAAATACATGAAATTCCTTCATTTGCACGGATTAAACGCATTTCAACCGTTTCGAGCAAGAAAGTCACAGAAGTTTGGCTGCAATAGCGAATCATTGGTGCTTTGAACGGAAACTTCGACGAACTCACGATACCCTCGAATCTTGTCGAAATCGACGTTACGGGCGAACGGTTCGTTCGAAATGCTCGATTTCGCAAAAATCACACATAGTTGGATGAAACTAAGGTTTTTCACACGTTTCCATTCAGAAACAACCATTTTTGTAGCTGGGAACGAAGATTCGACAAATTTGGTCGAAATCGATGTTGCGAGCGACCAAACCGTTCGCGATCGGTCGAAATGCATGAAATTCGTTCATTTGCACGGAATGAACGCATTTCAACCGTTTCGAGCAAGAAAGTCACAGAAGTTTGGCTGCAATAGCGAATCATTGGTGTTTTGAACGGAAACTTCGACGAACTCACGATACCCTCGAATCTTGTCGAAATCGACGTTACGGGCGAACGGTATGTTCGAAATGCCCGATTTTGCAAAAATCACACATAGTTGGATGAAACTAAGGTTTTTCACACGTTTCCAACCAGAAACAACCATTTTCGTAGCTGGGAACGAAGATTCGACAAATTTGGTCGAAATCGATGTTGCGAGCGACCAAACCGTTCGCGATCGGTCGAAATGCATGAAATTCCTTCATTTGCACGGAATGAACGCATCTCAACCGTTTCGAGCAAGAAAGTTACGGAAGTTTGGCTGCAATAGCGAATCATTGGTGTTTTGAACGGAAACTTCGACGAACTCACGATACCCTCGAATCTTGTCGAAATCGACGTTACGAGCGAACGGTTCGTTCGAAATGCTCGATCTAGCAAAAATCACACATAGTTGGATGAAACTAAGGTTTTTCACACGTTTCCAAACAGAAACAACCATTTTTGTAGCTGGGAACGAAGATTCGACGAATTTGGTCGAAATCGATGTTGCGAGCGACCAAACCGTTCGCGATCGGTCGAAATGCATGAGATTCCTTCATTTTCACGGTCTAAACGCATTTCAACCGTTTCGAGCGAGAAAGTAACGAAAGTTTTGCTGCAATAGCGAATCATTGGTGTTTTGAACGGAAACTTCGACGAACTCACGATACCCTCGAATCTTGTCGAAATCGACGTTACGGGCGAACGGTTCGTTCGAAATGCTCGATCTCGCAAAAATCACACATAGTTGGATGAAACTAAGGTTTTTCACACGTTTCCAAACAGAAACAACCATTTTTGTAGCTGGGAACGAAGATTCGACGAATTTGGTCGAAATCGATGTTGCGAGCGACCAAACCGTTCGCGATCGGTCGAAATGCATGAAATTCCTTCATTTGCACGGATTAAACGCATTTCAACCGTTTCGAGCAAGAAAGTCACGGAAGTTTTGCTGCAATAGCGAATCATTGGTGTTTTGAACGGAAACTTCGACGAACTCACGATACCCTCGAATCTTGTCGAAATCGACGTTACGGGCGAACGGTATGTTCGAAATGCTCGATTTCGCAAAAATCACACATAGTTGGATGAAACTAAGGTTTTTCACACGTTTCCATTCAGAAACAACCATTTTTGTAGCTGGGAACGAAGATTCGACAAATTTGGTCGAAATCGATGTTGCGAACGACCAAACCGTTCGCGATCGGTCGAAATGCATGAAATTCGTTCATTTGCACGGAATGAACGCATTTTAACCGTTTCGAGCAAGAAAGTCACGGAAGTTTGGCTGCAATAGCGAATCATTGGTGTTTTGAACGGAAACTTCGACGAACTCACGATACCCTCGAATCTTGTCGAAATCGACGTTACGAGCGAACGGTTCGTTCGAAATGCTCGATCTAGCAAAAATCACACATAGTTGGATGAAACTAAGGTTTTTCACACGTTTCCAAACAGAAACAACCATTTTTGTAGCTGGGAACGAAGATTCGACGAATTTGGTCGAAATCGATGTTGCGAGCGACCAAACCGTTCGCGATCGGTCGAAATGCATGAAATTCCTTCATTTGCACGGAATGAACGCATTTCAACCGTTTCGAGCAAGAAAGTCACGGAAGTTTGGCTGCAATAGCGAATCATTGGTGTTTTGAACGGAAACTTCGACGAACTCACGATACCCTCGAATCTTGTCGAAATCGACGTTACGGGCGAACGGTATGTTCGAAATGCCCGATTTTGCAAAAATCACACATAGTTGGATGAAACTAAGGTTTTTCACACGTTTTCAACCAGAAACAACCATTTTCGTAGCTGGGAACGAAGATTCGACAAATTTGGTCGAAATCGATGTTGCGAACGACCAAACCGTTCGCGATCGGTCGAAATGCATGAAATTCCTTCATTTGCACGGAATGAACGCATTTTAACCGTTTCGAGCAAAAAAGTCACGGAAGTTTGGCTGCAATAGCGAATCATTGGTGTTTTGAACGGAAACTTCGACGAACTCACGATACCGTCGAATCTCGTCGAAATCGACGTTACGGGCGAACGGTTCGGTCGAAATGCTCGATTTTGCAAAAATCACACATAGTTCGATAAAACTAAGGTTTTTCACACGTTTCCAACCAGAAACAACCATTTTCGTAGCTGGGAACGATGATTCGACGAATTTGGTCGAAATCGATGTTGCGAGCGACCAAACCGTTCGCGATCGATCGAAATGCATGAAATTCCTTCATTTGCACGGAATGAACGCATTTCAACCGTTTCGAGCAAGAAAGTCACGGAAGTTTGGCTGCAATAGCGAATCATTGCTGTTTTGAACGGAAACTTCGACGAACTCACGATACCCTCGAATCTCGTCGAAATCGACGTTACGGGCGAACGGTTCGTTCGAAATGCTCGATCTAGCGAAAATCACACATAGTTGGATGAAACTAAGGTTTTTCACACGTTTCCAACCAGAAACAACCATTTTTGTAGCTGGGAACGATGATTCGACGAATTTGGTCGAAATCGATGTTGCGAGCGAAGAAACCGTTCGCGATCGATCGAAATGCATGAAATTTCTTCATTTGCACGGATTAAACGCATTTCAACCGTTTCGAGCAAGAAAGTCACAGAAGTTTGGCTGCAATAGCGAATCATTGGTGCTTTGAACGGAAACTCCGACGAACTCACGATACCCTCGAATCTTGTCGAAATCGACGTTACGGGCGAACGGTTCGTTCGAAATGCTCGATTTTGCAAAAATCACACATAGTTGGATGAAACTAAGGTTTTTCACACGTTTCCAACCAGAAACAACCATTTTTGTAGCTGGGAACGATGATTCGACGAATTTGGTCGAAATCGATGTTGCGAGCGACGAAACCGTTCGCGCTCGATCGAATTGCATGAAATTCCTTCATTTGCACGGATTAAACGCATTTCAACCGTTTCGAGCAAGAAAGTCACAGAAGTTTGGCTGCAATAGCGAATCATTGGTGCTTTGAACGGAAACTTCGACGAACTCACGATACCCTCGAATCTTGTCGAAATCGACGTTACGGGCGAACGGTTCGTTCGAAATGCTCGATTTTGCAAAAATCACACATATTTGGATAAAACTAAGGTTTTTCACACGTTTCCAACCAGAAACAACCATTTTCGTAGCTGGGAACGAAGTTTCGACAAATTTGGTCGAAATCGATGTTGCGAGCGACCAAACCGTTCGCGATCGGTCGAAATGCATGAAATTCCTTCATTTGCACGGAATGAACGCATTTCAACCGTTTCGAGCAAGAAAGTCACGGAAGTTTGGCTGCAATAGCGAATCATTGGTGTTTTGAACGGAAACTTTGACGAACTCACGATACCCTCGAATCTTGTCGAAATCGACGTTACGGGCGAACGGTTCGTTCGGAATGCTCGATCTAGCAAAAATCACACATAGTTGGATGAAACTAAGGTTTTTCACACGTTTCTAAACAGAAACAACCATTTTTGTAGCTGGGAACGAAGATTCGACGAATTTGGTCGAAATCGATGTTGCGAGCGACCAAACCGTTCGCGATCGGTCGAAATGCATGGAATTCCTTCATTTGCACGGATTAAACGCATTTCAACCGTTTCGAGCAAGAAAGTCACGGAAGTTTTGCTGCAATAGCGAATCATTGGTGTTTTGAACGGAAACTTCGACGAACTCACGATACCCTCGAATCTTGTCGAAATCGACGTTACGGGCGAACGGTTCGTTCGAAATGCTCGATCTCGCAAAAATCACACATAGTTGGATGAAACTGAGGTTTTTCACACGTTTCCAAACAGAAACAACCATTTTTGTAGCTGGGAACGAAGATTCGACGAATTTGGTCGAAATCGATGTTGCGAGCGACCAAACCGTTCGCGATCGGTCGAAATGCATGAAATTCCTTCATTTGCACGGATTAAACGCATTTCAACCGTTTCGAGCAAGAAAGTCACGGAAGTTTTGCTGCAATAGCGAATCATTGGTGTTTTGAACGGAAACTTCGACGAACTCACGATACCCTCGAATCTTGTCGAAATCGACGTTACGGGCGAACGGTATGTTCGAAATGCTCGATTTCGCAAAAATCACACATAGTTGGATGAAACTAAGGTTTTTCACACGTTTCCATTCAGAAACAACCATTTTTGTAGCTGGGAACGAAGATTCGACAAATTTGGTCGAAATCGATGTTGCGAGCGACGAAACCCTTCGCGATCGGTCGAAATGCATGAAATTCGTTCATTTGCACGGAATGAACGCATTTCAACCGTTTCGAGCAAGAAAGTCACGGAAGTTTGGCTGCAATAGCGAATCATTGGTGTTTTGAACGGAAACTTCGACGAACTCACGATACCCTCGAATCTTGTCGAAATCGACGTTACGGGCGAACGGTATGTTCGAAATGCTCGATCTCGCAAAAATCACACATAGTTGGATGAAACTGAGGTTTTTCACACGTTTCCAAACAGAAACAACCATTTTTGTAGCTGGGAACGAAGATTCGACGAATTTGGTCGAAATCGATGTTGCGAGCGACCAAACCGTTCGCGATCGGTCGAAATGCATGAAATTCCTTCATTTGCACGGATTAAACGCATTTCAACCGTTTCGAGCAAGAAAGTCACGGAAGTTTTGCTGCAATAGCGAATCATTGGTGTTTTGAACGGAAACTTCGACGAACTCACGATACCCTCGAATCTTGTCGAAATCGACGTTACGGGCGAACGGTATGTTCGAAATGCTCGATTTCGCAAAAATCACACATAGTTGGATGAAACTAAGGTTTTTCACACGTTTCCATTCAGAAACAACCATTTTTGTAGCTGGGAACGAAGATTCGACAAATTTGGTCGAAATCGATGTTGCGAGCGACGAAACCGTTCGCGATCGGTCGAAATGCATGAAATTCGTTCATTTGCACGGAATGAACGCATTTCAACCGTTTCGAGCAAGAAAGTCACGGAAGTTTGGCTGCAATAGCGAATCATTGGTGTTTTGAACGGAAACTTCGACGAACTCACGATACCCTCGAATCTTGTCGAAATCGACGTTACGGGCGAACGGTATGTTCGAAATGCCCGATTTTGCAAAAATCACACATAGTTGGATGAAACTAAGGTTTTTCACACGTTTTCAACCAGAAACAACCATTTTCGTAGCTGGGAACGAAGATTCGACAAACTTGGTCGAAATCGATGTTGCGAACGACCAAACCGTTCGCGATCGGTCGAAATGCATGAAATTCCTTCATTTGCACGGAATGAACGCATTTTAACCGTTTCGAGCAAGAAAGTCACGGAAGTTTGGCTGCAATAGCGAATCATTGGTGTTTTGAACGGAAACTTCGACGAACTCACGATACCCTCGGATCTTGTCGAAATCGACGTTACGGGCGAACGGTTCGTTCGAAATGCTCGATTTTGCAAAAATCACACATAGTTGGTTAAAACTAAGGTTTTTCACACGTTTCCAACCAGAAACAACCATTTTCGTAGCTGGGAACGATGATTCGACGAATTTGGTCGAAATCGATGTTGCGAGCGACCAAATCGTTCGCGATCGATCGAAATGCATGAAATTCCTTCATTTGCACGGAATGAACGCATTCCAACCGTTTCGAGCAAGAAAGTCACAGAAGTTTGGCTGCAATAGCGAATCATTGGTGCTTTGAACGGAAACTTCGACGAACTCACGATACCCTCGAATCTTGTCGAAATCGACGTTACGGGCGAACGGTTCGTTCGAAATGCTCGATCTCGCAAAAATCACACATAGTTGGATGAAACTGAGGTTTTTCACACGTTTCCAAACAGAAACAACCATTTTTGTAGCTGGGAACGAAGATTCGACGAATTTGGTCGAAATCGATGTTGCGAGCGACCAAACCGTTCGCGATCGGTCGAAATGCATGAAATTCCTTCATTTGCACGGATTAAACGCATTTCAACCGTTTCGAGCAAGAAAGTCACGGAAGTTTTGCTGCAATAGCGAATCATTGGTGTTTTGAACGGAAACTTCGACGAACTCACGATACCCTCGGATCTTGTCGAAATCGACGTTACGGGCGAACGGTTCGTTCGAAATGCTCGATTTTGCAAAAATCACACATAGTTGGTTAAAACTAAGGTTTTTCACACGTTTCCAACCAGAAACAACCATTTTCGTAGCTGGGAACGATGATTCGACGAATTTGGTCGAAATCGATGTTGCGAGCGACCAAATCGTTCGCGATCGATCGAAATGCATGAAATTCCTTCATTTGCACGGAATGAACGCATTCCAACCGTTTCGAGCAAGAAAGTCACAGAAGTTTGGCTGCAATAGCGAATCATTGGTGCTTTGAACGGAAACTTCGACGAACTCACGATACCCTCGAATCTTGTCGAAATCGACGTTACGGGCGAACGGTTCGTTCGAAATGCTCGATTTTGCAAAAATCACACATAGTTGAATAAAACTAAGGTTTTTCACACGTTTCCAACCAGAAACAACCATTTTCGTAGCTGGGAACGAAGATTCGACAAATTTGGTCGAAATCGATGTTGCGAGCGACCAAACCGTTCGCGATCGGTCGAAATGCATGAAATTCCTTCATTTGCACGGAATGAACGCATTTCAACCGTTTCGAGAAAGAAAGTCACGGAAGTTTGGCTGCAATAGCGAATCATTAGTGTTTTGAACGGAAACTTCGACGAACTCACGATACCCTCGAATCTTGTCGAAATCGACGTTACGGGCGAACGGTTCGTTCGAAATGCTCGATCTAGCAAAAATCACACATAGTTGGATGAAACTAAGGTTTTTCACACGTTTCCAAACAGAAACAACCATTTTTGTAGCTGGGAACGAAGATTCGACGAATTTGGTCGAAATCGATGTTGCGAGCGACCAAACCGTTCGCGATCGGTCGAAATGCATGAAATTCCTTCATTTGCACGGATTAAACGCATTTCAACCGTTTCGAGCAAGGAAGTCACGGAAGTTTTGCTGCAATAGCGAATCATTGGTGTTTTGAACGGAAACTTCGACGAACTCACGATACCCTCGAATCTTGTCGAAATCGACGTTACGGGCGAACGGTATGTTCGAAATGCTCAATTTTGCAAAAATCACACATAGTTGGATGAAACTAAGGTTTTTCACACGTTTCCATTCAGAAACAACCATTTTTGTAGCTGGGAACGAAGATTCGACAAATTTGGTCGAAATCGATGTTGCGAGCGACCAAACCGTTCACGATCGGTCGAAATGCATGAAATTCGTTGATTTGCGTGGAATGAACGCATTTCAACCGTTTCGAGCAAGAAAGTCACGGAAGTTTGGCTGCAATAGCGAATCATTGGTGTTTTGAACGGAAACTTCGACGAACTCACGATACCCTCGAATCTTGTCGAAATCGACGTTACGGGCGAACGGTATGTTCGAAATGCCCGATTTTGCAAAAATCACACATAGTTGGATGAAACTAAGGTTTTTCACACGTTTTCAACCAGAAACAACCATTTTCGTAGCTGGGAACGAAGATTCGACAAACTTGGTCGAAATCGATGTTGCGAACGACCAAACCGTTCGCGATCGGTCGAAATGCATGAAATTCCTTCATTTGCACGGAATGAACGCATTTTAACCGTTTCGAGCAAGAAAGTCACGGAAGTTTGGCTGCAATAGCGAATCATTGGTGTTTTGAACGGAAACTTCGACGAACTCACGATACCCTCGGATCTTGTCGAAATCGACGTTACGGTGCGAACGGTTCGTTCGAAATGCTCGATTTTGCAAAAATCACACATAGTTGGTTAAAACTAAGGTTTTTCACACGTTTCCAACCAGAAACAACCATTTTCGTAGCTGGGAACGATGATTCGACGAATTTGGTCGAAATCGATGTTGCGAGCGACCAAATCGTTCGCGATCGATCGAAATGCATGAAATTCCTTCATTTGCACGGAATGAACGCATTCCAACCGTTTCGAGCAAGAAAGTCACAGAAGTTTGGCTGCAATAGCGAATCATTGGTGCTTTGAACGGAAACTTCGACGAACTCACGATACCCTCGAATCTTGTCGAAATCGACGTTACGGGCGAACGGTTCGTTCGAAATGCTCGATCTCGCAAAAAATCACACATAGTTGGATGAAACTGAGGTTTTTCACACGTTTCCAAACAGAAACAACCATTTTTGTAGCTGGGAACGAAGATTCGACGAATTTGGTCGAAATCGATGTTGCGAGCGACCCAAACCGTTCGCGATCGATCGAAATGCATGAAATTCCTTCATTTGCACGGAATGAACGCATTCCAACCGTTTCGAGCAAGAAAGTCACAGAAGTTTGGCTGCAATAGCGAATCATTGGTGCTTTGAACGGAAACTTCGACGAACTCACGATACCCTCGGATCTTGTCGAAATCGACGTTACGGGCGAACGGTTCGTTCGAAATGCTCGATTTTGCAAAAATCACACATAGTTGAATAAAACTAAGTTTTTCACACGTTTCCAACCAGAAACAACCATTTTCGTAGCTGGGAACGAAGATTCGACAAATTTGGTCGAAATCGATGTTGCGAGCGACCAAACCGTTCGCGATCGGTCGAAATGCATGAAATTCTTCATTTGCACGGAATGAACGCATTTCAACCGTTTCGAGAAAGAAAGTCACGGAAGTTTGGCTGCAATAGCGAATCATTAGTGTTTTGAACGGAAACTTCGACGAACTCACGATACCCTCGAATCTTGTCGAAATCGACGTTACGGGCGAACGGTTCGTTCGAAATGCTCGATCTAGCAAAAATCACACATAGTTGGATGAAACTAAGGTTTTTCACACGTTTCCAAACAGAAACAACCATTTTTGTAGCTGGGAACGAAGATTCGACGAATTTGGTCGAAATCGATGTTGCGAGCGACCAAACCGTTCGCGATCGGTCGAAATGCATGAAATTCCTTCATTTGCACGGATTAAACGCATTTCAACCGTTTCGAGCAAGGAAGTCACGGAAGTTTTGCTGCAATAGCGAATCATTGGTGTTTTGAACGGAAACTTCGACGAACTCACGATACCCTCGAATCTTGTCGAAATCGACGTTACGGGCGAACGGTATGTTCGAAATGCTCAATTTTGCAAAAATCACACATAGTTGGATGAAACTAAGGTTTTTCACACGTTTCCATTCAGAAACAACCATTTTTGTAGCTGGGAACGAAGATTCGACAAATTTGGTCGAAATCGATGTTGCGAGCGACCAAACCGTTCACGATCGGTCGAAATGCATGAAATTCGTTGATTTGCACGGAATGAACGCATTTCAACCGTTTCGAGCAAGAAAGTCACGGAAGTTTGGCTGCAATAGCGAATCATTGGTGTTTTGAACGGAAACTTCGACGAACTCACGATACCCTCGAATCTTGTCGAAATCGACGTTACGGGCGAACGGTATGTTCGAAATGCCCGATTTTGCAAAAATCACACATAGTTGGATGAAACTAAGGTTTTTCACACGTTTTCAACCAGAAACAACCATTTCGTAGCTGGGAACGAAGATTCGACAAATTTGGTCGAAATCGATGTTGCGAACGACCAAACCGTTCGCGATCGGTCGAAATGCATGAAATTCCTTCATTTGCACGGAATGAACGCATTTCAACCGTTTCGAGCAAGAAAGTCACGGAAGTTTAGCTGCAATAGCGGATCATTGGTGTTTTGAACGGAAACTTCGACGAACTCACGATACCCTCGAATCTTGTCGAAATCGACGTTACGGGCGAACGGTATGTTCGAAATGCTCGATCTAGCGAAAATCACACATAGTTGGATAAAACTAAGGTTTTTCACACGTTTTCCAACCAGAAACAACCATTTTTGTAGCTGGGAACGAAGATTCGACAAATTTGGTCGAAATCGATGTTGCGAGCGACGAAACCGTTCGCGATCGGTCGAAATGCATGAAATTCGTTCATTTGCACGGAATGAACGCATTTCAACCGTTTCGAGCAAGAAAGTCACGGAAGTTTGCTGCAATAGCGAATCATTGGTGTTTTGAACGGAAACTTCGACGAACTCACGATACCCTCGAATCTTGTCGAAATCGACGTTACGGGCGAACGGTATGTTCGAAATGCCCGATTTTGCAAAAATCACACATAGTTGGATGAAACTAAGGTTTTTCACACGTTTTCAACCAGAAACAACCATTTTCGTAGCTGGAACGAAGATTCGACAAACTTGGTCGAAATCGATGTTGCGAACGACCAAACCGTTCGCGATCGGTCGAAATGCATGAAATTCCTTCATTTGCACGGAATGAACGCATTTTAACCGTTTCGAGCAAGAAAGTCACGAAGTTTGGCTGCAATAGCGAATCATTGGTGTTTTGAACGGAAACTTCGACGAACTCACGATACCCTCGGATCTTGTCGAAATCGACGTTACGGGCGAACGGTTCGTTCGAAATGCTCGATTTTGCAAAAATCACACATAGTTGGTTAAAACTAAGGTTTTTCACACGTTTTCAACCAGAAACAACCATTTTCGTAGCTGGGAACGATGATTCGACGAATTTGGTCGAAATCGATGTTGCGAGCGACCAAACCGTTCGCGATCGATCGAAATGCATGAAATTCCTTCATTTGCACGGAATGAACGCATTCCAACCGTTTTCGAGCAAAAAAGTCACAGAAGTTTGGCTGCAATAGCGAATCATTGGTGCTTTGAACGGAAACTTCGACGAACTCACGATACCCTCGAATCTTGTCGAAATCGACGTTACGGGCGAACGGTTCGTTCGAAATGCTCGATTTTGCAAAAATCACACATAGTTGAATAAAACTAAGGTTTTTCACACGTTTCCAACCAGAAACAACCATTTTCGTAGCTGGGAACGAAGATTCGACAAATTTGGTCGAAATCGATGTTGCGAGCGACCAAACCGTTCGCGATCGGTCGAAATGCATGAAATTCCTTCATTTGCACGGAATGAACGCATTTCAACCGTTTCGAGAAAGAAAGTCACGGAAGTTTGGCTGCAATAGCGAATCATTAGTGTTTTGAACGGAAACTTCGACGAACTCACGATACCCTCGAATCTTGTCGAAATCGACGTTACGGGCGAACGGTTCGTTCGAAATGCTCGATCTAGCAAAAATCACACATAGTTGGATGAAACTAAGGTTTTTCACACGTTTCCAAACAGAAACAACCATTTTTGTAGCTGGGAACGAAGATTCGACGAATTTGGTCGAAATCGATGTTGCGAGCGACCAAACCGTTCGCGATCGGTCGAAATGCATGAAATTCCTTCATTTGCACGGATTAAACGC
>OY759161.1:2344221-2398677 GCA_963662125.1 Diplazon laetatorius
ACGCACGCACGCACGCACGCACGCACGCACGCACGCACGCACGCACGCACGCACGCACGCACGCACGCACGCACGCACGCACGCACGCACGCACGCACGCACGCACGCACGCACGCACGCACGCACGCACGCACGCACGCACGCACGCACGCACGCACGCACGCACGCACGCACGCACGCACGCACGCACGCACGCACGCACGCACGCACGCACGCACGCACGCACGCACGCACGCACGCACGCACGCACGCACGCACGCACGCACGCACGCACGCACGCACGCACGCACGCACGCACGCACGCACGCACGCACGCACGCACGCACGCACGCACGCACGCACGCACGCACGCACGCACGCACGCACGCACGCACGCACGCACGCACGCACGCACGCACGCACGCACGCACGCACGCACGCACGCACGCACGCACGCACGCACGCACGCACGCACGCACGCACGCACGCACGCACGCACGCACGCACGCACGCACGCACGCACGCACGCACGCACGCACGCACGCACGCACGCACGCACGCACGCACGCACGCACGCACGCACGCACGCACGCACGCACGCACGCACGCACGCACGCACGCACGCACGCACGCACGCACGCACGCACGCACGCACGCACGCACGCACGCACGCACGCACGCACGCACGCACGCACGCACGCACGCACGCACGCACGCACGCACGCACGCACGCACGCACGCACGCACGCACGCACGCACGCACGCACGCACGCACGCACGCACGCACGCACGCACGCACGCACGCACGCACGCACGCACGCACGCACGCACGCACGCACGCACGCACGCACGCACGCACGCACGCACGCACGCACGCACGCACGCACGCACGCACGCACGCACGCACGCACGCACGCACGCACGCACGCACGCACGCACGCACGCACGCACGCACGCACGCACGCACGCACGCACGCACGCACGCACGCACGCACGCACGCACGCACGCACGCACGCACGCACGCACGCACGCACGCACGCACGCACGCACGCACGCACGCACGCACGCACGCACGCACGCACGCACGCACGCACGCACGCACGCACGCACGCACGCACGCACGCACGCACGCACGCACGCACGCACGCACGCACGCACGCACGCACGCACGCACGCACGCACGCACGCACGCACGCACGCACGCACGCACGCACGCACGCACGCACGCACGCACGCACGCACGCACGCACGCACGCACGCACGCACGCACGCACGCACGCACGCACGCACGCACGCACGCACGCACGCACGCACGCACGCACGCACGCACGCACGCACGCACGCACGCACGCACGCACGCACGCACGCACGCACGCACGCACGCACGCACGCACGCACGCACGCACGCACAGCACGCACGCACGCACGCACGCACGCACGCACGCACGCACGCACGCACGCACGCACGCACGCACGCACGCACGCACGCACGCACGCACGCACGCACGCACGCACGCACGCACGCACGCACGCACGCACGCACGCACGCACGCACGCACGCACGCACGCACGCACGCACGCACGCACGCACGCACGCACGCACGCACGCACGCACGCACGCACGCACGCACGCACGCACGCACGCACGCACGCACGCACGCACGCACGCACGCACGCACGCACGCACGCACGCACGCACGCACGCACGCACGCACGCACGCACGCACGCACGCACGCACGCACGCACGCACGCACGCACGCACGCACGCACGCACGCACGCACGCACGCACGCACGCACGCACGCACGCACGCACGCACGCACGCACGCACGCACGCACGCACGCACGCACGCACGCACGCACGCACGCACGCACGCACGCACGCACGCACGCACGCACGCACGCACGCACGCACGCACGCACGCACGCACGCACGCACGCACGCACGCACGCACGCACGCACGCACGCACGCACGCACGCACGCACGCACGCACGCACGCACGCACGCACGCACGCACGCACGCACGCACGCACGCACGCACGCACGCACGCACGCACGCACGCACGCACGCACGCACGCACGCACGCACGCACGCACGCACGCACGCACGCACGCACGCACGCACGCACGCACGCACGCACGCACGCACGCACGCACGCACGCACGCACGCACGCACGCACGCACGCACGCACGCACGCACGCACGCACGCACGCACGCACGCACGCACGCACTCACGCACGCACGCACGCACGCACGCACACACACACACACACACACGCACCACACACACCACCACACACACACACACACACACACACACACACACACACACACACACACACACACACACACACACACACACACACACACACACACACACACACACACACACACACACACACACACACACACACACACACACACACACACACACACACACACACACACACACACACACACACACACACACACACACACACACACACACACACACACACACACACACACACACACACACACACACACACACACACACACACACACACACACACACACACACACACACACACACACACACACACACACACACACACACACACACACACACACACACACACACACACACACACACACACACACACACACACACACACACACACACACACACACACACACACACACACACACACACACACACACACACACACACACACACACACACACACACACACACACACACACACACACACACACACACACACACACACACACACACACACACACACACACACACACACACACACACACACACACACACACACACACACACACACACACACACACACACACACACACACACACACACACACACACACACACACACACACACACACACACACACACACACACACACACACACACACACACACACACACACACACACACACACACACACACACACACACACACACACACACACACACACACACACACACACACACACACACACACACACACACACACACACACACACACACACACACACACACACACACACACACACACACACACACACACACACACACACACACACACACACACACACACACACACACACACACACACACACACACACACACACACACACACACACACACACACACACACACACACACACACACACACACACACACACACACACACACACACACACACACACACACACACACACACACACACACACACACACACACACACACACACACACACACACACACACACACACACACACACACACACACACACACACACACACACACACACACACACACACACACACACACACACACACACACACACACACACACACACACACACACACACACACACACACACACACACACACACACACACACACACACACACACACACACACACACACACACACACACACACACACACACACACACACACACACACACACACACACACACACACACACACACACACACACACACACACACACACACACACACACACACACACACACACACACACACACACACACACACACACACACACACACACACACACACACACACACACACACACACACACACACACACACACACACACACACACACACACACACACACACACACACACACACACACACACACACACACACACACACACACACACACACACACACACACACACACACACACACACACACACACACACACACACACACACACACACACACACACACACACACACACACACACACACACACACACACACACACACACACACACACACACACACACACACACACACACACACACACACACACACACACACACACACACACACACACACACACACACACACACACACACACACACACACACACACACACACACACACACACACACACACACACACACACACACACACACACACACACACACACACACACACACACACACACACACACACACACACACACACACACACACACACACACACACACACACACACACACACACACACACACACACACACACACACACACACACACACACACACACACACACACACACACACACACACACACACACACACACACACACACACACACACACACACACACACACACACACACACACACACACACACACACACACACACACACACACACACACACACACACACACACACACACACACACACACACACACACACACACACACACACACACACACACACACACACACACACACACACACACACACACACACACACACACACACACACACACACACACACACACACACACACACACACACACACACACACACACACACACACACACACACACACACACACACACACACACACACACACACACACACACACACACACACACACACACACACACACACACACACACACACACACACACACACACACACACACACACACACACACACACACACACACACACACACACACACACACACACACACACACACACACACACACACACACACACACACACACACACACACACACACACACACACACACACACACACACACACACACACACACACACACACACACACACACACACACACACACACACACACACACACACACACACACACACACACACACACACACACACACACACACACACACACACACACACACACACACACACACACACACACACACACACACACGATATGTATAGGCGGCATGCCCTTGAAATTAAATGCTTCGTAGAGAAGTCCGATTGATTAGGATCGAGTGGAGATCGAGTTGGCTAAGACACGAACCGCCGAGGTGTGAGGGGTTCGTGTCTTATTTCGCTGTGGGGTGAGGAATGAACGGTCGCGGTGTGATCAGCGGCTCCCTTTGTTTTATGTCAAGATAAACAAAATTTCTCCTCCGTATCTCGACGACGGCGACGGCGACGACGACGACGACGACGACGACGACGACGACGACGACGACGACGACGACGACGACGACGACGACGACGACGACGACGACGACGACGACGACGACGACGACGACGACGACGACGACGATGATATGTATTGGTCGTAAGGAATACGTTGACTTTTCGAATCATTGCTATGGTATTAAAATTCAATGCTTCGTACAAAAGTCGGATCGGTGAAAATTGCGATATATCGATTGTTTTCGAGGAAACACATTTTTCGAGAGTAATATTAATCTGTTCGGTGTAATATATTTTTCGAACGTAATATTAATCCGTTGAGTGTGCAGCGCGGTTCCCTCCTGCGGGGATCGTGGCTAGCCGCGTTGTACACTCTACGCTTCGTATCAATGGTACGGGGGGGGGTAAAATAAAATGAAATACATTATATTATACATTATTATTATTATTATTATCCACTACACTAACCACTATTATGTTTTACATATTATGTATGAGACTATGAATAAAACAATATTATAACCATGCACGATGGAAATAAAATCTGTATGTATTTCTATGAATTACCAGCTATATATCAACATGGGGACTCACAACTCTGATTCTTCGACCCAAGAATTATGAGAATTATCGAAACCTAACCATTTTACGTAGAGTCTGTTCGATCGTTTTTTCAAAACTTTTTCAATTAAATATATATCCGAATATTTAGCGCTCAGGAGCTCAGGCTCATAGAAACCACCTGCAATCGGTTTATTATTATAATCTTTTAATTTATACGTGACTGGATTAGTTTTCACTACTTCGGTGATTGTAAATATTTCAGTTGTCCAATTGGGTGTATATCCTTTGGCAAAAACATTCTTATATTTGCTAATTCGAACTTTATCATCCACTTTAAACTTGCTTTTCGCAGTATTATTATTAGTTTTACGTTTTTTGTATACTCGATGCAATAAAAATTTAGCATTCTCGATTGAAACGTCCTTTGGTTTCATGCCAATGGTACGATGAATCGTGTTGTTATAAGATAACACTAAATCATTCAAAGTATCTGTCCACTTGTAAGTTCCGCGTAAGCTAAACTGTTTCCACATTTTGTTTTTCAACGTACGATTGAATTGTTCGCAAATTGAAGCTTTTAAATTGCTGAATGTAGAGTACATGTGAATATTGTATTTCTTCATGAGCGATTGGAAATTTTTATTGTAAAATTCCCTGCCATTATCTACGTGTAATTTCGATGGTACACGCCCTTGAGTAAGTATAGACTTCATTGCGGCAGCAGTATCGACTCCAGTCTTACTCTTTATTGGCACGACCCACGCAAATTTCGAGAATACATCGATAATTGTCAGGAGATATTTGTATTTATTGTTTTGGCTTGCGTAAGCTGACATATCAACGAGATCAGCTTGCCAAGTCTCATCAAATCCTCGAATGTCAACACGACATCGAGGATAGTTCCGACGAACAGGCTTATGCAGTTCGTCCACCAGTGCTTTTTTGTGCACGCTCATTCTCGATGGCATGTAATCGAGTGTCCACGTTGGATACTGCGTCGGTATTACGAATGGTTAAATCTTTTATATCCGCAAGATCAACTTTCAGAGTTTTTATAATATTTTGCACTAACTGCTCAAGACCCTGAACCAATAATTGATTACTATTATTGATTTCTTTTCGCAAATTTTTAACAGTACCGTGCAATTTTTTGTGTAAAATATTCAACGTAGCTGCATCACTCGGATGTTCAGGATCTGTCACGTTACAGAGTTTCCTGTTTTGCATGTCATACTGATCATTCGATGTTAATTTAAATCCAATGCTCGAATTGCCGGGAAGTCCGCGATTCTTAACAATCACACTCTTATCCAACTGACGTCCGAACACATCGACACTCATTTTGCAAATGGTCATCTTGCAAATGCTCAACGGCTTAATAAATGATTCCAGCTTCGCGTAATTCCTCGATAATCGATGTGATTTCATTCGTATGAGATGAATTGCCAGCCGCTTGAGATGCTAGGAGTAGGCGAAGACGGTTGACCAACTCATTGGGATTATCCCAATGAACATAATCGAACTTTGCTTCTTTCGTCGCTACCTTGTATTGTGGCATGCCTTTACCAACGTGTGACTGATCATCAATTATTTTTGCGATATATTGTTTGAATTTCAAACTTTTGCTTATACGAATCGATTCATCAGCTCGGTAAAACTTTTTATGAGCGTTAGTTCCGATCATGATAGCTTTATAATTCTTCAAATCTTGAGGGTTGATGAGCGAATCATCGGGCTCTTTTTTGAACAAAAGTTCAACGAGTCCGGTAGTTTTATCATACTTGATACCACCAACGTAAAAAAAGGAATCCGGTTGGAAATCTATTCGAGCATTACCAATCATTAACTTGTCCCCGGATAGGATTCGCACACCATATGAACAATCTAGGATAGTCTTTTGTTGTGATCGTAATAACGTGAGATATCTGTTTATCAATCCATCCGCTTCAACGGTTGGACCGGCAATATTTTTATGATCAGCATCATCGATTTCATCTTCATCGTCGGAGTATAACTCATCACCATATGCTGACTTGAAAGATTCATTCCGAGACAAATTTCCATGATCGCTATAACTCGTTTCACTCAGATTTTCACGTTTTTCATGTATTTCATCTTTCATCCGATCCCTTATCTCATTTTTAAGATCCATCCCTATTTCAGCCTTGAGTGCATTCTTAACCTCGTTTTTCGCTAATGTTTTATTGTGATCATTAGTTGCGTATGATACATTGACCAATTTTTCTAATGGATCAACGATCGGTTTGAAAGCTTCGTGCATCGCATGTTCATTAGCCTCTCGACCAGTCTTCAACGCTCGATGCTTTTTACGAATAGCATCACTCGCTTTCACTATTTGACGTAAAACGTCACTTTCTTTGTCAATCCTTTCACTCTTCATGTTGCGCGAACGAAGTCGAAGGTGCTACTGCTTCTCAATCTTCTCGTTGCTGAATACTTATTGCTTTCCAATACGAGCAAAACAGTCGAATCCTTTTCGATATCTACCGTTATCAAGATCACTATCTTTGTCGATCATGAGAAACCCATACTTATCGACCCAGCAGGATGAACATAACGTTTTAAAATCAGCATAGGACATATCGGTATTCACATGATCATTATATACATGCCTGAGATTCATATCATCCTGTTTGAATAATATCAATAAATTTGCATTGTCACGCACGAGATGTTTTGGGATACGAGCATACGTTTGACAAAGATAAAAACAGTCAACGTTCTCATGCCTACCCATGGAAAAATAAGCTCGAATATTATCTCGCTTCTCACAGGCTACATCATCGAAAACAAATATGGAGTTTGGCTTTGCATCGTTAGGTGGCACAACGTGTTCGTGCTCATTGAAGGGAAAATATTCAATACCATCGATGGATTGCAGTAATTTTTCCAGTAACTGATATTTCGGTTGTTTTAGCGATTTTGAATAAATGTAAACGTTTTCAAAACGCAATCCGTTCGGGTGAGTTATGAGGGTTAGTAGGGCGTTCGTTTTTCCACAATTCGATGGTCCACGAAATACCGCACGAACGCTATTCGGTAATAAATTACCATGTTTTTTTCGATCATCTTGTTGCTCCATGAATCGATCAAAATTCATGACGGGTAGATCGACCGATTGTTTCTTGAACCTCATGATGTTCACGACTGACGTGAAATCGTATAAAAAGAGGCTTATAATATAAAAATGTTTAGTAGTTAATCATCCTTCGGATGATGATAATGATTGTAAACGATCGCATGAAAAAAAAGCGTGGCAAGGGTTTAGTCAACGGATTAATAAACAAACTTCCTGTTGAATTGCATCTGCCTGGTTATCAATACTGTGGACCAGGCACGAGGCTAGCGGAACGTCTAGCTCGCGGTGATCCCGGTATCAATCCTCTAGACGCAGCTTGCAGGGAACACGATATTGCTTACTCGAAAAATCGTGAAAACCTCGAAGCTCGACACGCGGCTGACAAGATTTTAGCTGAGAGGGCTTGGAAACGTGTATCAGCCCACGACGCAAGCGTTGGTGAAAAAGCTGCAGCGTGGAGCGTCACAAAAATAATGAAGGCTAAAAGGAAATTGGGTATGGGGCTCAAGAAACCGAGCAGCGTTGGACTGAAAACAATAATCGGAGCTGCTAAAAAAAAGATGGCACAGAGCGATAATTCACGTGTACTCATCGAATCAGCTCTGAAGGGTGCGCGAGCGGCAATAAAAAAAGTCGGTGGGAAAAGTAAATTGCGTACACCTCGTATTCTGCCAGTGCCAAAGAAAGTAGGGGGATTCCTACCATTTCTCGTACCTATTTTCGCGGGTCTCAGCGCTGCTGGAGCTCTGTCGGGTGGTGCTGCAAGCATAGCTAAAGCTGTAAACGCTGCTCAAGCAGCTAATCGTGAATTGAAAGAAAACAAGAGGCATAATAAAACAATGGAAGCTATAGCATTGGGTAAAGGATTGCATCTGAAACCGTACAAAAAAGGATTTGGTCTTTTTGTGGCATCAAAAAACGTGAAGTAACGCTACCACGTCGCCCCCTAACCGATACCGATATATCAAAGTATGCTAAAATTATGAAGATCCCACATTTCCGGGGCGTTTTCATGCGAAATGCATTGCCCAAAAGCGGACCATTCAAAGATGAATCAGCAATCATTAATCTCGATGATAATGATGGTCCTGGTACACACTGGGTGGCATATAAAAAAAGGGTGCAAAGTAGAACCTTGCACTTTGCTTCCTCATAGTTTTGTACCGTTTTTAAATTATTGAGATGTAAAGTAGAACCTTGTGTCGATAAATTTTGGCTTCCTCATAGAGGAAGCTTTGGCAAATGTGTAAGAAGATAAGGAAGCCATAAGCAAGGTTCTACTTTACATCTCAATAATTTAAAAACGGTACAAAACTATGAGGAAGCAATGTGCAAGGTTCTACTTTGCACCCTTGTTCACTTTCGTGACGTTGAGGGCTCCTTGTAAGTGTGATGTAAGTCGAAATCAATATACATGGGGCAATTCATGTGAAATTTGAAAAATTATAATTCGCATAAAATCTGAACTGCTTGTTAGATTTTATCCAAATTCAATAGGAAATCCCTTTGGATGACAGTGCAACTTCGTACTAAATTTCAGCCGGATATCTAGAAAATTATGGAAGCTAGAGCAGTTACATTGAATTTTGGAAGAATTTCAAAACGCCATAAAATCTGAACGTCTTGTTGGATTTTGTCCAAATTTAATACGAAACCTCTTTCGATGGTAGTGCAACTTCGTACTAAATTCCAGCCAGATATCTCAAAAATTATGGAAGCTAGAGCAGTTACATTGATTTTTGGAAAAATTTCAAAACGCCATAAAATATGAATGGCTTGATGGATTCCGCCCAAATTCAATCGGGTTTCTCTTTGGATCATTGCGCAACTTCGTACCAAATTTAAGTCCGATATTTCAAAAATTGCTTTAGTTAGAGTGTAAAGATCGTTTTTTTCACATTAAAAAACGCTTTAAAAGTAAAGCAATGCGTGGATTTTTTCCAAATTCGGTATCGAGCATCTCCCTGTACTCGTACAACATTATACTGAATTTGAGCTCGATATCTCTAAAATTGTGGGAGCTAGAGACCAAAAATAATTTTTTGAATTTCGAAAAAATGATGTGAAAACAAAATAACTTGATAGATTTTTCCAAAAATTAAATTGTGCTATGCGCCGTGAACCCTTCACATGTGTGACAAATTTCAGCTTGATATCTCGAACCGTTCTCAAGTTGTGAGCGGTCAACCATTACTACACACACACACACACACACACACACACACACACACACACATACATACATCCGGACATTTTTTCTAAATGTGTTTTTTAGGTGTTTCGAGACATACTGAACACGTTTTCATGAACATCTCGAAAAAAAAAAATTTCACGAAAACAAAGCTTCCTCTATGAGGAAGCAAAACTAATAACGAAGTAACGTATTTCGATAGTTTCGGGGATCTTCAACCGCCCATTGAATTCATCGGTTATGCAGGCGTTGGTAGCGTTAACTATAACTATAATCGGTACCAAGACTATGATGCAGTAGAATGTGGACATTTGTGCTTGAAGTTTCTTTGTAATCAGCTAGATAGAAAAAACAAATATTCCCTATATAAACCCATATCACGATGATTTACATTTAGTTGTCAATCAGTCATCATGAATGATACTTTTACGTTGACCATATCTGGGACGTCATCCATTCTCGAGGCTCAATATTTCCCCCCTATTGAACTTTCTCCACATAAAAACTATACTCTAGGGCTTGTGGAATTGTTAACGTTCAACTCGATCCCCAACATAGACGTTGGTAACAATAAAATTCACATTGGTACGGAGGTTATAAGTGTGCCGACTGGTAGTTATGAACTTGAGAATATCGAGAATTATGTGAAGCAATCGTTGATTGATAAAAAAGTTACAATCGAAATCAAACCAAACAATAATACCCTGCGCAGTCAAATTAGGTGTAACCGTGACATAAACTTTACACCTGAAGATTCTGTTGAAAGGTTATTAGGATTTACTCGACGTATTCTCAAAGCTAATAAAAACCACGAGTCCGACCTCCCGGTAGCCATTCTCAAAGTTAACGCTTTACGAGTCGAATGTAATCTTACGACCGGAGCGTACATTAACGAGCGAAAAGTACACACGATTCACGAATTTTTTCCATCCGTACCGCCTGGATATAAAATCATCGAGGTCCCTTCACACGTCATCTATCTGCCAATTATCGGTAAAACAATTGATCACATTCAATTGCGAATAGTGGATCAGGACGGCGATTTAGTGAACTTCCGTGGTGAAGTTATAACAATACGGTTACATATAAAATCAGCGTAAATAAGAATGGGTATCGTTTTCCATGCAAAGCCTCTCAATTATAATAATAAGCCACAATGCGCGAATCAAATCAGTCGGCGACCTGCTCTCAAGGTGCTAACACATCAGAACGTGCAGCTTCTAAAGAACCTCGGATTCAAAGTCAATCGCGGAGGAAAAAAATTGTAAACCGACTTCACGTACTTTGTGTCTGTTGCTGCATACGATGGCAGAGGAAGTGATAAACATTCAAACGCCCATCGTCTTCGATGAATCTATCGCACACTGTGAGATTCATGCTCACCAGCCTTATGCATCATCAACTTTCAATAACAGTGATGAAATAAGAATAGCTGTACAGCATCAAGATCTCAGCGTACTACCTAGCAAGAGCTCGCTGCACATAAGCGGAAAACTCGTCAAAGCTGCAGGAAATGTCCCTACTGATACGACGAATCTCGTGAACAATGCTATTTGCCACCTGTTCGAAGAAGTGCGATACGAACTTAACGGTATAGAAATCGATCGAAACAAAAATGTTGGTCTAACGAGTTTAATGAAAAGTTATGTATCTCGGAATCCTGGTCAAAGCTCGTTGATGGAAAATACTGGCTTGTTAGACGTTGAAGAAAGTAGAAAGTTGACGAGCGATGGTTACTTCGATGTATGCATACCTCTTAGCTTAATATTTGGATTTGCCGAAGATTATCACAAGATTGTCATCAATGCTAAACATGAATTGATTTTATCTCGATCAAAAAGTGATGCGAATGCAGTAATACAAACAGCTGCTGAAGAATTTAAAATTCTCATACATAAAGTGGAATGGCTTTTACCATATGTAACAATTTCCGATCAAAGAAAAATCAAGTTATTAAATTTTATTGTTAAAGATGCTCCGATTCCAATAAGTTTTCGAACTTGGGAATTATACGAGTATCCACTACTCCCCACTACCACGAAGCACGTGTGGACGGTCAAGACATCTTCGCAGCTAGAGAAGCCTCGATATGTAATTTTAGGATTTCAAACGGGCAGAAAAAACAAGCTCGATAAGAATGCAAGTCATTTTGATCATTGCAATATCAGTGATGTAAAACTGTACTTGAATTCGCAAAGCTATCCCTATGGTAGTCTGAATCTCAATATCGATCAAAACCAATATGCTTTGCTGTACGAGATGTATGCGAATTTTCAATCTACTTATTACAATAAGGAAACTGAACCACTATTAAACAAGAAAGAATTTTTGCAATATGCTCCTTTAATCGTAATTGATTGTTCAAAGCAAAATGATTCATTGAAAACTGGTCCAGTAGATGTTCGTGTAGAATTTGAGGCAAAGGATAATTTCCCTGCTGAAACATCTGCATACTGTTTGATTTTGCACGATCGAATAGTAGAATATAATCCGATCAGTGGTGGGGTGAGAAAATTGGTATAAAAGGCCCGCTTCATAAATTCACTCGTCAGTTGCCGTTCGAGATGGACTTGATTGTTGATATTCAAGGGTTCAAGCAACCGATCGACCAGTTTGTACTGAAAGAAATTGCTGTAATAGCAGTCAACGAAGAAAAAGCAACTCAACCATCGACGTTCCTCTTCGCACCGCCGTGTGCATGGGCAGGATTACCAGTGAAATACAAAATTATGAATTTATGGCTCCAACGAAACTTCCATGGATTGTCTTGGGATTCGGGCACGTTACCCTATGGAAAAGCTAAAACGATAATCGAAGACATCTTGAAACCTGCTCGAACCGTTTACGTAAATGGCTTAGAGAAGAAAAGATGGTTAACCAGTATCATGGATGAGTCATCAGCATCCTCCATCGTTGACTTGGAAACGCTCGATTGCCCTTCGCTGCGAAAACTACCAACAATTTTACCTTTGACCAGATGTCCTCATCATTCTCATATCGGAGAATTTAACTGTGCTACTGAAAATGTAAAGTCGTTGAAGAGTTGGCTTAACGTGTATCATGCTTTATGTAAACGCAACGTTTTATTTGAATAAATGAGACACACATACACCCAGGTTACACGCAAATGATTTTTTTTATTTATTTATCCTCTCATGAAAAAAACCCCTTACAAATTGAATATAGTGCCGCAATAGTATTATAATATAAATTATCGAGATATTCCATGAATAATACATAATATAATGATATTTCACAAAAATCTATAGCGAATAACATCATGAAGAACACTATTCAAACTGAATGTTCATATTTTTTTAGTCACATTTCGGAAAAGTTTCAAATTCATTTTTTGCGATAAACGACAGTCACTGGTTCACTAACGTCGAGACGGCGCTTCTTCCAATCAGAATATCGATGTATCCGTGATCAAACATTCGTGAATTCAAAACTGTTGTATTTGCCTCCATGGAAAATCAAGGCTAGATGACCCTCTTCGGCAGTTTTCACAGTTTTTCTCAGGAGATCGTTGGTATCGTGCTCGAAAACGTGGAAGATTCTATCTGGTAGGAAAACGACGAATTCGTTGGCGACTTCAATGAGAACCTTCTCACCATATTTGGTTCGGACAATCTTGAGATTGCTGACAAGATGCGGTTTTCCCAGCTCCAGATCTCGCAGCTTCTTTATCGGAAGGAATTCTTCGACTTTGCCCGCCTCGTTGAGTGCTGACAGATCCATTGCTTAGCAGTCGGAGATTCACAAATTTTTTTTGCACAAAGCGTATGTCCGATCTCGTTCTTATGAGATTCCTAACTTCGTGAATGTTTCGCAAAAGTAATTCAACTCGTTCTTTAAGTTCACTCCGTCTTCGCAAAAGTAATTCAACGTGTTTTTTAAGTTCACTGCGTCTATCTAGCATCCCGATTTCAGTTCGTGTGATTCAAATCGAACGAGTCGATATTATATCAGTGCACCAAGCTACCACCACCACCACCACCCCACTACAGTCCCAAGCTCCACCTTCTTCACACTTAGTCCAATCGTCACCAGGATCGCGACTTCGATAAACTTTTTTTCCCCTTTATCTCCCCCTCACTCTTTGAAGCGACACTTCTCGCAATCCAAACGGCATGGTGCTGGTCCGTCGAAATTATCGATCCAATCAGGCGTATTCCAATGTTCCATGCATGGTAAATGTAATAATACATCAGGATCCTCGCGAAGATGTGCGGGTAATCGATCCCACAGAAGATGAATTCGTCTTCCCCAATATTGGAGTAGTAAAGTCTTCGAAATCGGGGCTAACTCTGCTCTTGTTAATTCGCATGGATCTTTTTCATTGTTTGCGAGGGGCGTTCCATCGAGCGTGTTCATCTTGAGGTTGAATTACCGAATGAGTGATTGGCATTAAGACAGTCGATGAGGGGGGGGGGGGGGGGGGGAAGGAGAGAGTGACTCATTTAACCGAAAATCAGCGTGATGGAATTTGTTTATGTAATCTCACCTCCCCTCTGGGTGGGAGGTCTAATTTCCTAGAACAGTGCTGTGACTCATAGCGCACTCGTTACATGGTCACGTAAGCCTTATATCTTCATGAATTTGCAACGGTCAAATTCTTTCCTGGAAGCAATATATATTTCAACACCATAATGTTTATTCAAAACGGCGACGGATCACTTTGCAACGGTCAAATTCTTCCAGGAAGCAATATATATTTCAACACCATAATGTTTATTCAAAACGGCGACGGATCACTTATCATCGATACACACATACGCTCACGCAATATACATCAATATATACATACCTATCAGAATAAACGTACATAATACATATCTACATCGGTTCTATAGTACAAGCTATTTTACAGTTCGATATTTATTCCAATGCGAAAACATTGATTTTTTTCTTTTCGTTCTTTCACACATACTACCACACTTTTCTGTTCGATCAAATTATGCCTCATATCCCCATGGTAAGGTGTCAGTACAACCACGTTGCAAGACTCTCTTATCATCATTCCAACTCAACGCTAATTTTTGCTGTTGAATTGTTTCAACCTTGTGTTTTCGGCTACGTATCAGACATTGCGTTTTTGATATGTTAGTGTGTTGAAGCAAACATTTTTTGTAATCATCGAACGTTATTTTTTTTAACGTAGACGTCTTGACACCCTTTGCACGCTTTTTCGCTTGTTCTTCCTCACCCATAACCGTGTATGAGTACAATTTCGCTCGGAGACCCACAAATTCGGTCATAATTTTCCCATTATTTTCATCCTTCATGAGCCCCAAAACTTTTTTGTTTGCCAACGGCATATCGTATGGGTTGTTTGCCTGATAATCGGATGTATCAAACTTACTTATATCACACTTCATTTGTTCGAAAACATTTTGATTGGAGATATGGTAAATCAGGCTATCGGTGTCAGTGTATAACAATTTAACATTGCCCTGGAATACATTTTTCATGTAATTATAATGAAAATCATATATGTATATTTTCGATACATCAAGAATCGCAAATCCTGCGTAAATCGGTTTCATGAACTTAACCGACGATCTCTTTAATTCTATGATTACCATATCTTCATCGAAAACGGTGCAGCTCTGAAATGTTGGCCGTGCAATAAGCGCTCTAGCCCCGTACCGACCATTCCACTTTGTTACAAGTTTTACATCTCTATGTTTCCTAGGATTTTCCATCGTTTTTCCAAAAACTGAATTGTTCATTAGCTTGAAGAAATTTTTCGAAAATTCATTGACTGCTTTTTTCCGTAATTCTGTATTTAATTCGATGTATCCTTTTAGCCAGGGTGTTTGTTTAAATTTCATCGTTCTGTGAATTTTCGTGAGTACTAGACCAAGACTCAAGCATTGCTTCAAATTGCGATAATGTATGATATATTTCTGTTTGGGAAACAAAGTCGTCATTAGTTTCGGCGTTTCACATCTGGAGATGGGTGGAACAAAGTGTTCGGGGCATAGAGGCAAATCTTTATGAATTTCATGAAGCTCTTTTGGGTACTCCAAATCTACTTCAAATATATAACCCGTAGGAGAATCATCAGGGATATTCGGTACATCCAATTCTTTGGGATCCTCCAACCACTCGAACGAACTGCATGGCAGAGGTTGACTCATAGCCGCACCGTACAAGTTATTTACATCGTAATACATAATGTACGATTCTTCCACAGTAGGATCGTAATCGAACATGAACGGATTGTTAGCTTTTGCATGTCTATTTGTGCATTGCGCAACGCCACCTCGAATGCCTTTTTCGAGAAACAGTAGCTTACTGACATCTTTGAGTAATTCGAGCTCTACGCGAGTGTACTTTAGCATTGCATCGAACGATAGCCCCGGAGCAGTGTAGTAGTGCAATGGATCTAAGTCGTAGGTGCTGATGCAATTACAACGGAAATTTTCGAAAATATCTGCCAACAGTAAAACATCTGTTTTCAGATACAAATCGGAATAATCCCCCAGAGTTTTGATCATAAAGACTGACCACACGAGCAGTGCATGAGCATAATCCTCGTCACTTATTTCCTCGTCGTATAATCGTGAAAAAAAATCTTCTTTTGTCGGTAACTTTGTGTCATCAAGTTTTTTCCAACTATCAAGATAATCGTAGGGAAACACACCCTTTCGAGTCAATAGTTTGAACTCCATTGCATTACTACAATACTTTTTTGTTATATGTTTCTCGTCATCGGGTAGATAGGATGCTAGTTTGTTAATACTAGCAGGCATGAATCGAAACGAGTCTATAAATCGGAACTTGACGATTGTACCTTTGACGACCTTCGTGAATGAAATATAATTTTCTTTGTTAACGGGCAATAACTGTACAGAACCTTCGAAGGTTGTTGCTAATGCTTTTATCAAGAAGTGCGAGTCATAACCGGATAAATTATGGAATATCACCGGTATGACATGTGACGTGGTGTAATTTAAATTACACCCTTGATGAGCAGCACCTCGAAATTTTCCGGTGAAATGGCAGTGATCTCGTACTTTGATGTTTTCCGGAATGAACGATTTCTCGCAAATATGACACACTGTTGTAGAATCAAAGTACTGCTGCATCTCGACAGTGAATTCTTCCATTCTTACGGTATGTTTTAAAGTAGCATCCACATCGATAGCAATTTTTTTTAACTCATCCACGAATGATTCTATACAGTTTTCACCCCTAAATGATGTATACCCTGAGCGTGCATCGTAGTAATTGTCTTTGAAGTAAAACCCTATACTATGAGGGACGTGGTTTTGATATCCGACACTATTATTACCAAATCTTGTATTTGCAGGCTGCAAAAGGCATTCTAGATCAGCGTATATAGCGAATGGTACTGCTACCTTGTTCTTAAAATTTTTGAATTTCAAGACCGAATGTTCATCATCTTCCGGTAAAATCATTCTACAATTATTATGATCGATACAATCCTTCCTATGTTTCTCGAAAGATTTTTCAGATTGAAAGTGACACAAGCATCTATCGCAAATCCAAGTTGCTCCGTTGTGCTTCGATATTTGCGTACATACTAATCGCGACAGATTTTTAATCCATGCAAAGTGATGAATTACCGTGTCATCTTCTTCGTCGAATTCATTGGTTGTATTTATCATGAGTAGATGAATGGTAGACAAAGTTGATCGATTGGAGCGATGCTTACTTAAGTATACAGGCTCTATCTCATTGTTCTTACTTTTTTTCTCCCGATTCACGATAGAATATATATTAATAGCTAAATCATTCATCTTTTCGAATCGCGGTACATTTTTGAGGATCATTGGAAACTCGAGACCCTCATACCTTAACACATCCTTAAAGTGTGGATACGATGTTGTCCTTTCACTGTTTATCGTTGCAGGTGAGAGGGCTGCTGTCACCGACCACAAGAAACAATATTCATCGTTATTGATAATATTTATAACCGCGCGCTTCTTCTGAATGTCATCAGGCAAAGGAACGAACGTTGATAAGCCTCCACGTAGCGGCACATACTTATTCATGTTGACCACGAGATATGTAATTTCACTCAGAGTCCATCCCGATTCCTTCCCCTCGTAATCTTCGATTTGCTGCAGTAGCGGATCTTTCACAAATTCTTTGTACCACTCTTCAAGATCTGTCGTAGGAAAAATCGGCTCGTTCACAGTGTTGAAACTTCTATCCTCTTCCACGACTGCAACACTTTTTGTTAAAAGAAATTTTGTCGACAGATTAACGTTGACCTTGAGATTTCCACTTTTTTGCACTGTTTTTATTAATCGAGGGATAACTAAGTTTTTAGCATCATCCAAAAAATCACCGACATCTTTGTGGCTGAGATTGAGCACCAATCCAGTTTTTATACGTCGCTTGAAAGCTGTTTCCGTATCTCGCCATTCCACTTTAGTCGATGCATCACTGACTCCTGCACCACTTTTTTGGAATTTTCTCGTCAACGATATGAGAGTTATTATAGTTGTCTGAATACGCATTTTATCGTGAACCGTAAGCGTATCATCTGTACGCAAAATGTTGTTTAACAATTCCACATTTTCTTCACCAAACTTTATCCACTGCTCCCTCTCACTGGGTAATGATTTATCACTTAAAATAGCAAACGCTTGACTCATAAGATGTATCAGTTTTTTACACTTATGTCTCTCCATTTTGACGTGTAGGTGAGAACCGAACAATCACGTAGAACGTACACGCACACACGTGCGAAGACGCGTGTGAAAATCGTTAGTACGATGCTTTCGATTCGAACGCTGATTGTGGACTATGCAACTTTCTCAAAGTGAACGTTTAAAAATAAATTAGCGAACTAATGCGGTTGATAAAAAACTGAGCTATGATACTCTTCGATCAACGAAGAACAGAGCTCTGACACTTTTCGAATATCTCAACCATGGTGGTGGGAGTCAGTCGAAGACACATGATCTCACACTCGTAATATCGAATAAATGTTTGGAGTATGTACCATTGATACGAAGCGTAGAGTGTACAACGCGGCTAGCCACGATCCCCGCAGGAGGGGACCGCGCTGCACACTCATGGATCAGAGATTCTTAATAATTTGTTTAAGTGGAATTGTTCCTTGGATTTCCTTAGTTCAAGTGTGAGATCGTTTCTGAAAATCCTATAAATCTCAAGGTCTAATATTCTCTTGGATCGACGTGCAATGTTGTATAATCGGTTTTTGTGTTTAATTTTATTTTTTAGAGTGTCGGTAAGCCAGGGTGCCGGAGGATTTGTCACTCGAAACGTGTGCAACGGAGCATGGACATTAAACGACGAAGAGATAGCACTAGTTAAATTAGTTAAAGCTGCATCGACTTCTAGTTGGTTCGTACAAATGGATTGGTCACATAGCTTAGCACTGAGAGCAGAGTAGTAGTTGGCTTCATTAAAATTCTTGTAATTACGTCGGACAATAAAACGGTCTTTAAATGAAGGAGCTTCAAATAAATAAGTAAGTTCGATGAGATCGTGGCCATTTATGAATGGAGATTGTGATTTCTGGTAATTAACAACTTTACTCAAATTATCGACTAAGAAAACGTCTAACCAAGTATCTGAGTGGCTGGTATGATACGTGGGTTCTGATGGCACAATTTGGAGTGCAAGGAGAGACGCGACGTCCTTGAGGTGACGTGATTCGTAGCTACTTGCGCAAAGATTGCAATTCAGGTCACCTGTCAAGATAATATTTTTATAATTATGAGAAAATGCGGAGAGTACGTTTACATAGTCGCTGAGGTTCTTCCCCTTGGGCCTTCTGTACATGACAGTGAGCAGAAGTGGTTGCATATTCCTGACGCGTACATCTAAAATGAGGAACTCTGGTGCGTTTGAAAAACCACTAGGAGATGTGGCTAGGATATGTGCCACTAATGGTTCGCGTATATAAGAAGCTACACCCCCGCCCTCTTTACCTTCTCGATCTAGTCTGATTAAGTAATAACCCTTAATTTGGATTAAATCATCGGATATGTGAGGGTGAAGCCATGTCTCAGATATTGTTACGATGTGGAAATTGTTATTGGTGATGAATGCTTCAATCAGCTCAAAGTGAGCGAGAAGAGAGTTGGCGTTGAAATGAGCGATCTTAAGGTTTTGTTTAGAGGTGTGCGTTGTGTGTGAATCGTGTTTCTCGGAGTTCGTAGGGAGTCATTGGATGTTAATCAAATCAGCTTCGGAGTTGAAGCAAATGGGCGAATCACCTTCAGATTTTCTAGCAAAAATCTGTCCACCACGGGTCCAGACAAACTTATACGATTTTTGCTTGGCCATGTCTTTGACTTTGCGCAGAAGTTTATAGGTAGCTGATGGTAGAACCTCATTTATGTAGATGCGACCACGCTCCGTGGAGGAGGAGACTTCTGCGATGGTGAGCTCCCGTTTCTTACGCATGACTTTGATAATAAAATCACGAGTTTCAGCTGACTTTAGAGCGACAAAGACCGATCTCCTAATTGGCAGTGCTTCCATCACCGATGTCGATGGAGGTACACGATTGTGAACATCAGCGTTACGATTATTAGCAATGTCGCGGACCTCGAGAATATCTGCTGTTAGTTCCGGAATACCGAGCGCTAAAAATATTTTCTCAACAAGAACTTTTGACGGGTCAGTTATAGTTCCAAGACCGGTAATCATAATTTCGGACGTGCGAGCACCTAAGGGGTGGGCCATGGGTGTGCGATTCGAACTGATGAGCGAACGGAGTTCTATATTTTGGGCCTCGAGGATCGTGATTCGATTTCCTTGTTCCGCAACAGTATTAAGAAGCTCAGGTATACGATTGAGTTTCGTTCGAAAGTCAGCGTTCGCTAAGTTTTGTTCTTCTCTGAAAGCTGCTAAATTTTTCTCGGATTCATTAATTTTTGTGAGTATCGTTTGAAGCAAAGAATCAGTGCTCGATTGTGGCGCGCTAGCACTTGTCGTAAGGGGGGATAATGGTACATTAGTCACTGTCGATAAGTTTGTTTTACAGCAAGTGCTGGCGCTTTTATATGTTAAATAATTTTTGCAGCAGCCGGGGTGAAATGATCGCGCGCATATGGGACACGAATATGTCGTGCCGGCTATTCTATATTTACACTTAAAACAGTTTGCACTGGACATTCAAACACTCTTACCGACTAAGCTTGGAGATCGAAGATGTGTGTTGTGAGAACGATGTACTCTCTACAGGTGTAGCTACTCGATGGCTTATAAACGACAGAGAGAGATGTAGCCCGGTGAGCGAGACGGTGTAGCTTGTTATGATTTCAGTGTTTAGAGGTGCGGGGAACAATGCGCGTAACCCACGGAGACGAACGACGTGACGGCAGCTTAGCAGTTACGGTGACGTGTGTGGTGCGGTGCGAGCGATCTAGTGGTACGCCGTTGTGTACGTGCGTTATACGATAGATCCCACAGATGGTTGGTATTCGTGATTGATGTACAATCGATAATCGAATTTAAGCGCCTGCGCTTTGTACGTAAAATTTGCTAGGCTCCACAGCGATGCCCACCATGTGTTCGGAGTAAAGTGAGGTTATGGATGTAGTTGCTTCGTTTGGTTCAGTGATTAACGTGCTATCACGTAAAATTGTCCAAATTAATTATTACAGGTGATAGCATTTTTTAGCCTGCTAATGTCCTGTAACAAAAAAGCCCGTAGGCAGATGTGGGCAGAAAAAAATTCTCAAGCGAAACAGGATGACCAAAAGAACGTGACAGGTTTACTCACATCGAGAGAGAGAGAGCGAGAGAGAGAGAGAGAGAGAGAGAGAGAGAGAGAGAGAGAGAGAGAGAGAGAGAGAGAGAGAGAGAGAGAGAGAGAGAGAGAGAGAGAGAGAGAGAGAGAGAAAGAAAGAGAGAGAGAGAGGGTTCGTGTCTAAGCTAAATGCCTCGATCTGAAGCCTCCAAAAGGTCGGTAATGTCGGTAACAGATTCCTTGAGTTAGAACTCTCCTTATTTCCCTACTGTGGATCAAAGCCCCCAGAGGTTTTTCGTCCCAAAAGTGGGGGGTTCGAGTCTCACCGCCGACACTCATTAAAAAATAGTTACAGGCCACACGACAACCGACGCACGGCAACGCCAGTGCCTACACAATAACTGCGGTGTATACGGCAAAACTGGACGAAAGATTCCACGGGAAACGTAGAGTAGTTGTAAAATCCTCTCTGTGTGCAATTGAAAAAAAAAATCCAAGCATACAACGGAACAATGGACTTTTAAGAAGAATCATAAAAATTATTACGAATAGTTAAACTTTTTTTTTATATCTATAGCTTCACCAAAGATAAACTATAAGGTGCCATTGTTGTAGCATTGAATAATTGGTTTGTCTTGCAAGTTTATAGGATTTTATTTTGTATATTGTACATGTTATGATCACAGAGGCAACTCGAAAAGATTAAGAAGACCGTGAGCCGTAATGCGCTTCGTCAAATGGCGCTGGACACAGCGCTGATCATATCGGTATGTATAACAATATTATGATATTTAATCGTGAAATATTTCAATAGTCTGAATATAATAAATTTACAAAATTTGTACCAAAGAAACAAGAAACGGACAGTAAAAGATTCGACCGTGAAGACACGGACAAGGTAAGAATAAGAATGAATTATCCGGTAAAATGTATGCCGAATTTTCAATTCATCAACATGATATTTACATTCAACCGACAGACTACTCTTTTTACCGAACAACGTGAAACGAGTTGCTCATCATCTACCGGTAGTTCGGAAATCGTCCCTGAGAAACACGCGACGGATGATGAAAGTAGAATTGGCCACCTACAAACGGAGATCGTTCCGACGGGAGAGCAAGATATTGACGAGGAAAAATCCAACGATGTAAACACGGACATCGTACGTATAAAAATGAATAGTCCGTAAAAATTTACGCAAAAATGTCAATTTATCAATATGATATTTCATTTTAACCGACAGACGACCATCGACGCCAACGATTTTACCGCGGAAACGAACGCGATTATCGACGGAAGTGCAATAATCCAACAGGAAACGGTAAACGTTGCGCCGACAGAGAAATCGAGCGACAAACAAGATTCGGACGATGTACGCACGAAAGAGGTACGAATAATAATGAATAATCCGGTAAAATGTATGCCAACATTTCAATTCATCAACATGATATTTACATTCAACCGACAGACTACTCTTTTTACCGAACAACGTGAAACGAGTTGCTCATCATCTACCGGTAGTTCGGAAATCGTCCCTGAGGAAAATGCGACGGGTGATGAAAGTAGAATTGGCCACCGACAAACGGAGATCGTTCCGACGGGAGAGCAAGATATTGACGAGGAAAAATCCAACGATGTAAACACGGACATCGTACATATAAAAATGAATAGTCCACGATTATAGATCCACGACACCAACGATTTTACCGCCGAAAGAAACGCGACAATAATGCAATTGTCCAACAAGAAGCGGTAAACGACAAGCTAACAGACGAATGGATGAACGACGGAGCAAGTTTCACCGATGTGGATACGGAAGAGGTACGAATAAAAATTAATAATCCGGTAGAATGTATGGCAAAAAATGTCAATTTATAAACATGATATTTACATACAACCAACGGTCACTCTTCGGCTCCGATTACGAACCAACGTAGACCCACATTATGGACAGCATCGAAAGCGACGCCACGACCTACGTTATGGACGAAATCGAGAGCGTAACTGATACAATTACAGAAGGACCCGTCGTGGTCAATAATTCGAACGGGAAAACGTCGGATCTCGATCAATGCGACGTAGAAAGCATTATTCACGATGTATGACGAGTTAAAATACACAAGACCAAACAATTGGAGTAACAAGAAATTTTCCAAGTTTTTTGCGTGGCCGTAAAAAAAAATCTTTCGCCATACAATTTCGGAACTAAAAATGTCAAGCTTCGGAATGCTTGTTCATTCGCATCTCAATGACAATTTTTCGCAAACTTAAGGCCACGCAAAAAAAAAAAGAACGTAAAAGAATTGAATAATTTCTTGTTCCTTCAATTGTTTGGTTGAGTGTATAATTCCCAAACAAACATAATGTTGATAAGTGATAAATCGTAATAATTCTTCACCAACAGGAATTGAACCGACCTCTCGACATCGATCCACAAATACCAGGATGTAGTAAGAGTTTCAATGAACCGAATACCGGTAAAAAAAACATTGTAATACGACGAACCGAGCAATACGAAGATTATCGAAAGTCGATTATGGAAGAAAAAATTCGAAAAATCGCGGAAAAAGAAAAAAAACGGTAAACCCGATTCGGTAACGAAATATATAGCAATAAGAGAATTCCCCCAGTATCTCGCTCGAGCGCTTCAGAGGTAGTGAGAGTGTGAGTGGAGAGTGAGAGTGGAGTGCGCGGCTGGTGGGGGTATGCGATTTCCGAGAAAAACTTCCCCCTTAGGGTCTCTTGGTCTCTTATTTCGAGGTCGGACTGTATATAAATAAACGAAATAATTATAACTATTACAAATGTTTTATAGATCACCGAAACTCCAATGCGCAAGGGGAAAAAACACGCGGTTAATATATCGCAGATAATTTCCAGTGACAAAAACGGTCCATCGCCACCATCGCCAAATGTGAGTCGACGAAAAAAATGGACGATATACCAATAACAATTATGTTTTATCGACAATTGTCATGTGGAGTAATTATGAATTAAAAAAACAACCTTAACAATTTATGTTGACGAAAAGGTAACGAAGACGAAAGAAGTGAAAAGAAATATATCAAAATCTAGCAAAGTCAATGACAAGAAAGGGGACGCCCACCGAAAGCAGAAAACTACTGAATTACCTCTATTACCGGTAGAGACGGTAAACAATTTTTAACTACTAACGCTACGACGATAAAATTGACAGCGATTCAATGTAAAAAATAATGATTGTATTGTACGAAAATATTTATAGCCAAAGCAAATAGCGAGCTGTAGCACCGAAGCAACGACGTCACAAAAAGAAAACGTACCGAATTTTACGACACACGGTTGGTCGCAGAGAAGAATCGACGTGGAGAAGAAAATGGTTATGATGAGTTCATAAATACTACAAACGAAACAATACTGTAATTATAACGTGAAAATGATTGTTCTTTTTCATAAAATGTATTTACAGATAATGGATATCCACAAGCGTACAGCTGCCCTTTACAGGGCTCAAAGAAGGTACATGAACTTTAGGAACAAATCGAATGACGAAGAATCCGATACCGAATCGATCGATATTGACTTTGAGAACGGTAAGGAGAAAATTGTGGAACTCGTTTCCGGATTCCAAATAGAAAAAGACAAGGTTATGAGAGCAGGAATAGCTCCGACCATGGCTAAACGAATGGGGATATTGATGACGACTCTGTGGACGGATGAGGAGCGAAGAAGACTGGTGATAAAAAAAAGAATCGGAGATAAAAATGATTGGCAGCGAGAAGTAACCGCTGACGAAATAAAACAGTTGTCGCGTAAGTAAGAAAACTTGCTTTATATGGAATTTAAATTAAACGTGTTGGACCAAGGGAAAAATACTCTTGTAATGAACAAATTATTCACTCATATTAAAATGTTTACCAAACAGGTGCGTGCATGAAGCTCCAAGCGGTTAAGATGTTACCGGTAACATCCGTCGGAAGCGACGAAGAGTTCAAGACGATGATTTCTAATAAATTGAAAAACGACCGGTATTGCGAAATGCGCGGAAAAGTGAAAGTACTAGGAAGTAGTGAAAACGAGAATCAATAAATCTTTTCCTTTAATACACAATGTTAAATTTGCTTGTAATGTATTGGTTTGTGTGTGTGTGTGTGTGTGTGTGTGTGTGTGTGTGTGTGTGTGGGTGTGGGTGGGTGAGTGGGTGTGCGTGCGCGTGCGTGTGTATGTGTGTGTTTGTGTGTTTGTGTGTGTGAGCGTCATAAAATGACGCCGTAGCGACATCGCTATTTACGACGCGTCCGGCATTTGTCGGTTTCCCCTTGTTATGCCCTGAGTTATTGGAAGGGCTTTTTATAATTTTGGGATTACCATTAAAACGCTGGGCGTATCTGTTTCGGTTAAATTCGGTTTATTTATTGAAACAAGTGTAGTAAAGATGAGTTACAGAGGTATTAGCTTACTTACAATGTGTTTGTTTCGTAGATAGAAATTCTTTGATTGCGGTTGTTCGATGTATTGGTTGATTGGCTTATCGATTGATTGATTGGGTTATCGATCTATCGATTGGGTTGTGCGCTGGTCGATGCACAATTATCGACTTCGCACTGAGTTCTTATCGGCTCATTGCCGGTTACTCGCTGATAGAATTATGGTAACGCACACCTCGGTGACTTCCCGGTCCCTCGAGTGGGAAGGCTTGGCCTGAAGGGCCGAAGACACGTGACAACTATCGAACGGGTGAACAAGGCAAGGGTTGGACGGATGGACTCGGATGGAGATCCGTCGGTTTCTGATGTTCGCCAAAGACTGATTCTTGGTCGTTCCTACATTTATCACGTCGACTCGGGTCGTGTGATTTTGGATGGGGATGACCATTGGTTTTACCCCTGCCTTGTTTCCCCGTTCGGTCATATTTTTGATTGTCAGCTCGACGTGGCTCGCGATCATGCAACGGCGAAGAAAAGAGTTATCATATGTCGCCGATGCATAGTCGCGTGCCGCCTCTGCGGCTTGAACGGCGGCGTTTCTTTATGAAATTGATACCGTTGTCGGCTTTGCCGCAGAGTGCTAGAGTGTCGTCGCTGCGTTTGATTCGCGTGCCGCGGAGTTGCGGACCGCGAGACGGTGTGTCATATGCGCGGCTGTTGCCGTGTTCGCGCGTGCGATATGACGTTGGCCATCGGGATATAACACCCCCCTTGTTAGAGTGGAGCTCGGGACCCCGAGGTTCAAGATATTTTAGCTGAGTCATCTCGCACGCGCGATCGCTTTACAGTTTTGTAACGCTTGCGTACGAATCTTAATGCTATTCTTAGTTATATGTTAAACATATGGGTTAATAATAAAAAAAAAAGGTCCTGAATAATAGAGGATATTAGAGGAGAGAAAAAAAAACAAAAGGAGAGAAAGAAAAAAAGCAGTATAGTCAAAATTGAGAAATGAAAGTTTTATACGCAATTGTTTCAATGCTTCTCCCAATTATTATATATATAATAAAAAAAAATAAAAGGGTAATAATAAATATTTTGTATCGCTGGAGTGAAATAAGTTTTTGTTTTCGGTCGAGCTATTCATGCGCTTGGACATCAGCTCGTCTCGCAAGCCAGGACTGTCGAGTCAGGCTATCTTATTGCTAGTATCTACGTGTGTTTGAGGTAGATGCAAGCGCGACTCCGCGGGCCCCTCTTGTCGCAGTCTTCCGCGTTTCATTCTTATGCGTTGTCAGGAGGGGGGGGGGGGGTGGGGGGTCGACGGATAACGTGGCAAGAAACAACATCTGAAATACTTTTTTTTTTTTTGTATTCGGTTATTTCAATGATTACAGGATAAAATGTGTATAATATATTATTTATTTATTTATTTAGTTATTTATTCCATTAGTTTATGTTTATATTATTCGTTTTATTTATATATATATGTCTGTGTATTAAAAAAAAAGTATCATTGGAATATATGTATATAATTTTGTTAATTTAGTTGTATGTCGATTTTTGACGTGATTATTCTTTATGTGTCGTTTTATTCATTTATTTATTTATTTATTTATTTATTTATTTATTTATTTTTTTTACTCGTCGTCCATGTCCATCTCTAGATTTGAGCCGCCGTCCGAGTTGTTGTATTTGTTACGGCTCCATTCGAGTGGTAGGAATCGGGTCCTCTCCTCTGGTACGGATTCGTCATCCGAGTCGCTTGCCGAGCTTGGTGTTTCGTCGGTGCCTTCTGCCTCGGGTGTCGGTGGTGGTGTTGGTGACACCGTTTCCTCGGGTGGGGGTGACGCGGGGGAGTCCCGTACTTGCATCATATAAGTTGCAGTTTTTTCTACGACCGAGTTGTCTCCGAAGAGGCCTCCATCTTGTCCCCACACGAATCGCTGTCGGATCCGACTCCGTCTTCCGTGACCTTTGCCGACCAGCCAGTCCGCCAGGGTCGGGTCGTCTTCGTCTTCGTCGTCCGAGGACCCGATTTCGTCATATGCGGGGTCTGGGATTAGGTTTACCCATACCGCATCCATGGTAACGTCGCGGCGTAGGACCGTCATGTATCCTTGTCGACCCACGAATCTCTGGAGGTACATGATGGCTTCCTCGGACCAGTCTGCCCCGTTTGTGGGTTGGACTCCCGATTGTCCGCATGGTGTTATTATCCATGGGATTCTCCGTATGTCCTCCGGGAGCTGCCAGAGGTCGTCGTGGTTGGCGAACGATGTTGTGGCTTGGTCCCCACAGTAGACTTCTATGTTCTTCGGGTCTGTACACTCACTGGTGCATGTGACCCTAACGAACACGTCGTCCTGTGGGTGCCAGAGGGCCGAGGCTCCCGGAAAGACTTCTTCCTCCGTAAGATGGTTGAGTCCGTTGACGGTTCCAGGCAGCCGTGCCATTGCTCTTTGCCAATGGTTCCGGTGATTGGCTGGCTGCAGTATTTCCACGAAGATTCGGTATGGGTTATCGATTCTCGTTATTTTGATTCGGAATGTTCCGTTCAATGATCTTGATACTCTGTTGTTTATCGATGTCATATTTAGCAAAATTTTTTTTTTTTTTTTTTTTTTTTTTAATTTCGTTCGATCGTTCTTTGCGTACTGTCTTCATCGTTTGTGGAGCGCGATATTTAATGGGGTAAGAATGCATTGTCAGCGCAGGGGTGTTAGGATTTTTCATTTCAGATCGGGCGTATATTTGCGGGATTCTGCAAATGGTTGGTTACGCGATCGCGCATGCATCTACCTTTACATGTGTTTTTGTAATGTATCCGTATTCCTTATATCTTATTCTAATGGTCAGCGTCTTTTGCGAAGCTCGTCGCTGCTATCAGCGGTCGCGAAAAAGTGATAGGGAGAAGCAAAGAAGGAAGGAAAAATTTTGTGAGTGAGAAGGCCAGGAGTTCAGAGCGAATATGCGTATTTATATAAAAAAAAAGGAAAAAAACTGGTGAGTTTCCGACTTTTCAACATTCACGGAAATATATATATATATATATATATACATATATATATTGTAACCGTGGGCTCGCTCTGCTCCGTTCTGGGCCGCCCTGACGCCGATCTTTCCTTTCTATTTTCTTTGAGCCGAGCGGGAAGCAGGTGAAACACCGTTTTCCGTTTCTCCCTGATCGGGTCGCGGGAGTTCCTCCGTTGACCGTCTCGCCCTAATAACCCGTGATCGGGGCGCAGGGATTTCCCGTTGCCCGTTTCGTTGGGTGTCCGTGCCGTGGAGCGGGGGCGGGTATTCTTGAATACCGTTCCCGTTTCCGGTATTGGAGCAGATCGCAGGGTGTTGAACCCGTTGATCGTTTCCGTTACACCTGCACCTATCGATTTTAATACGCCTGTGTAAAGTAGAGTGACCCGGACAGGAAGGGTAGCATAGAACCGCGGTAAACGAAGAATTTCTATTTGATTTGCTTTATTATTTATTTTTTTCAGGTCTCGAATTTTTCTAAACAGTTTCTTAGTCGTCTCTAGGGAGGACCTTCCCCGTCGCCTGCTCTCGTCCCAATGCCAATCTCCGGGCGCTCCTGGAGGCCCCTCGACTTGGCTCGTCGTCGTCGCCGTGGTGGGGTTCCCTGGTGGTGGGAGTTGGCGCCGGTGGGAGCGCGCGCCTGCGCGCTCTCTCCGTCGCGAAGTCGCGCTACGAGCGCGTCGCGTTCTTGGCGCGCGTTTCGAACCGTCGCACCGCCCCCCCAGCTTTGCTAGGTCGGCGCGTCGTCGCCGCACATGGCACAGCTCTTCTTCTGGCTCCTTTGTTCTCGCTTCCTTGTGCCGCGTGTTTCCCCCCCCCCTTTTTTTCGATTTTTTTTTCTTCTTTGTGATTTCATTTTATTTTATGTGCTTTTATTTTATTTTATTTTATTTTATTTTATTTTATTTTATTTTATCTTATTTGATTTTATTTGATTTTATTTGATTTAATTTAATTTTATTTTATTTTATTTTATTTTATTTTATTTTATCGCCCTGGTTCCCTTTATGAATTCCCTCGTCCCATACCCCCATGCCCGTTCACGTCATGGGCTTCTGGGAGTCCCCACGATGGATCCGGGATTATGGAGAGTATCGCCATCCGCAGTTCCTCCTGTTCGCGGAGTCGTTCTGCCCTCTCCATTGCGCGTCGAGTTTTCCGGTCGTCGTCGGGGTCTGGGTGCTCCACGTTATCTTCCTGACGCTTCCTTTTTTCGGTGGTTCGCTCGTTTCCAAATTCGAATTCGTTGTTGTTTGCGTCGAGTCCTTGTGTTTCCTTCATCGTGTTGTCGCACACGAAGTCCGTCTGTGACCCGGCATCTCGTGTTCTTATTTTGGGCGTTTGGACGGTGTGTCCCTTCATTTTCAGCGTTTTGTCTGACTTGACCCATATATTTTTCGTGGTTATTCGATACCCCACACGTTTTTCCCGTACCCACACGCCCGGCAAGCCGGTTCCCATGATAAACTCCCTTTTTCCCTCAATGGGGTCACACGACGTCCCCACACTACTCTTTCCCTTTCCGGACATCTCGTCTCAATGATTGATGAATTATGTGTGAGCTCGTCTTCGGGATTACGCGGTTTCTCTGGCTTTCCACCTCCCGACGCCTTTCCTCCGTTTTTTTTTTTTTTTTTTTGAATATTGGGCCGAGTCTACCACGGGTTTTGCACGTGTCTCCTTGTTCTCGTGAGTTTGTTTTCCTTTATTCGCTTTACTACACGTCGATACCATTGTGATTATTGTACGTCTAGTTGTTCATTCATGTATCCTTATTATCATTATTATTATTATTATTGTTATTATTATTATTATTATTATTATTATTATTATTATTATTATTATTATTATTATTATTATTATTATTATTATTATTATTATTATTATTATTATTATTATTATTATTATTATTATTATTATTATTATTATTATTATTATTATTATTATTATTATTATTATTATTATTTTTATATCGTTGGTTCTTGCCGGTACTTTCTTAGCCGCGTTGAATGGTGCATGCCTTTCTCTACCCCCCCGTTGGGTTCGCACAGCACATATGTCCCTTCGCCAATCTTTCGTTTGATTTCGTACGGCCCCTCGAAAATGGCTAAGAACTTTGCCGTTCTTCTTGCTGCTGCGTTTGAAACTTGCAGCGCTTTCACCAGCACAAGTTCGCCTTCTTCAAAGGTGGTGAGTTTGTGCGCCGTGTTGAATTTTCCCGCGCGTTTTCGTCCCTTGTTTCTCATCCGTTCCGCTGCCAATTCTAGCCTCCGCGCGCGCGCGTCGGCCCCCTCGCGGACGCCTCGCTCACTATCGATGTTTAGCCATCGTCGCCATAACCTCTTCGGCTTAACCCCAAAGTGCAGTTCAACCGGCGTCATCTCGATCGTGTCGTGGTGCACTTCATTTATACAATCCATGATTACCGGTATCCATTGTATCCACGTCGTGTGGTTATCGCCGACCAACGTTCTGAAGAAGCGACCAAGTTCCCGGTTCACTCGTTCAACTATGTTGCTCTGCGGGTGTCTGATCGACAAAAACACAGGTGCGATGTCGTTTTCCCGCAACTTTGACAACCACCTTGCTGACGTGAATTGTGTCCCGTGATCCGTCTGTAGCCGTTCAGGTTTGCCCATTTTCGGTATGTATCGTTGAAATATCATTTTTATTGTTTCTTTCGCCGTGGCTTTTCTTAGTGGATATAGGTTGACGTACTTGGAGAAAGCGTCTATCGCGACGAGTACGTACTTGGCCCCTGTTCGCGCCGCAGGCAGTGGACCCCAAAAGTCGAGGGAGGTCAATTCACTCGGTCGGGTCAACTGTATCGTTTGCATCGGGGCGAATGCAGTTTGATTTGGTATTTTATTACGCTGGCATGAGTCGCATGTGGCCAATATATGCTTTATTTTTCCCCGCATTTGTGGGTAGCAAAATTCTTCATTTAGTAGGTGAAATATTTTGTCCGGACCTATGTGTGCGTACAACTCGTGGAATTCCCATGTGAGTTTCTTCAGTGAGTCTAAGGGTAAGCAATATTTCCATTCATTTTCGCCGGCTTGCTTTTGAAGGATCCCTCCTTGCAGCCTGTATTTTTCCTGACGTTGTTGGTTTACTGCTAATATTTTTCTCTCCAGGTTCTCGTCGCGTCGCTGTGTTTCGCCGAGCTGTTCGATTTCTCGTCTTACGAGTCGTGATGGTGATCGGGCCAACATGGTGTCGATTCGTGCCTCGGCGGCCCCTTCCACCTGAGCGGGCTGATCGTACTCCTGGATCCTGCTCAGCACGTCTGCAGCGGTGTTCTTTGACCCTGGGCAATGTTCGGCTTCAATATCGTAGTCTTGGATGGACAGGATCCATCTTGTGAGGCGTTGGTTAACGAATCTACATGTATTCATGAACGTCAACGCCCTATGGTCGGTAATCGTTTTTATTTTCGCCCCCGCCAGGTATGTCCGAAATTTTGCTAGACCCCAAATTATCGCTAGTAGTTCCTTTTCGGTGGTGAAATAGGCTCGCTCCGCTGGCTTTAAGATCCGGTGCGCCATGCTTATTACCAGGGGGGCAAAACTCCAATGGTGCCAGCGAGGTTCGAGTTACGCCGGAGCCGACTAGGCGATGGCGCTGCTGGGCATACTCTGTCGCACTCGCACTGTGTTGCTGTTTCAGTCGCACTCATTTGTTACCGCGACCCGCCCGACAACCGCTGTTTTCGCCGTGTTTTCATCCATTTTACTGGTGTTTCGTTTGGTTATACAAGTGTTTATTATTTGTTATTTTGCAAATTTCTAACACCCATAAGTTTTGAACGAATACGGGACCTAAAGTTTTCATCTATTGTGTCTAGAAAATAAATTATTTTATAGGAATACATAATTAATGTAAGTTCCGTTAATATTTTCGACGATAACATTGAACTAGGTTATGTGACGCCACCGATATCACATTTGTCAATCATACAAATGTGATATCGGCTTTTGTTTTATTGCAATATTCATCAATTTGTGTCACTGAAACAGAAAAGTTATTGTGTTCAATTTCATTCTCAATGATAAATATTAATTGTGTGTTATAAGTATTACATGTATATTGACTATTCACCGAAAATGAAAAGTTTTCATCGTGTATGTATATATATATATGTGTGTGTAATTGAATATAATAATTATCTATGTAATAAATACATGAATATTGTTTTATTTCCAAAATAAATCAAGTACCCCGTAACATGTCATATTTTATTCTATGCTGAATATTATTACATTTCCAATGAGCCATATACTTATACCATCGAGCTTGATTCGTGACGTCACTGGGCGCTAGTGTGAGACAGAGAGAGATAGAAATAGTGTGCGAATGAGACAGAGTATGCCCAGCAGCGCCATCGCCTAGTCGGCTCCGGCGTAACTCGAACCTCGCTGGCACCATTGGAGTTTTGCCCCCCTGCTTATTACGCCTATTTCACCGTCTTCGTCCCTCTGCCCCAGTATTGCGCTAATTGCTTTATCGCTTGCGTCTGTTTGCAATACATATGGTTTACTGGGGTCGGGGTGTCGCAATGTTACGTCTCTGCAAAATAGTTCCTTCACGTTTACGAAAGCCCTTTCATGTTTTTCTTCCCAGGTCCATTTCACGTTCTTGCGCAGCAACTCGGTCAAAGGCGCGGTTACGTCAGCGTATCTCGTCGCGAATTTGGAGTAAAAGTTCATCAACCCAAGGAAACCACGGAGCTGCTTCAACTTCTGCGGTCTCGGAAATGACTTGATAGCCCCTATTTTTTCAGGTTCTGGTTTGAGTCCCTCGGTCGTGAGTATGTGACCCAAAAAAGGCATTTCCCGGCGGAAAAATTTTGATTTTTTAAATCCGATCGTCATTCCTCGATCTTGTATCCGTTTTAATACTTTTTCTATTTGATTTAGATGCACGTGTGGGTCCTTGGAAATGCACAGGAGGTCGTCCACAAAGTTCAGCACTTCGTCACCGAGGCCTCTCAAGACTTGGTCTAGGCCTCGGATCAGCGCGGCGCTACTAGTTTTCAGCCCGAACGGAGTGACATTATATTCGTAGCACCGACCTTGGTGCAAAAACGCCGTGTACTTCTTCGATCCCTCTTCCAACGGAATTTGCCAAAAACTATTCGTCAAGTCAAAACTCGACATTACTTGCAAACCCGCGCATTTCTGAAAGATTTCCTCGATGCTTTGCGGACATTCTCGGTCTTCCTCCATCATGTCGTTTAGACGCCGGGCATCGAGGCACAATCTTACCGACCCGTCCTTTTTGTGGACAACGACCATCGGATTGATCCATGCGCTGTCCGACCTTCGGATTATTTCCATATCCATCATCTTTGTTAGCTCGTTCGTTACCTTGTCCCGATGTGCCATCGGCACGGGGTACGAATGTCCTCGGAATGGTGTGTTGCCCTTTATTTTTATGCGGTGCTCGTACCCGACGAGCCGTCCCGGGCGTTTCCGAAACACGTTGCTGTATTTTTTTATAATCTCCCTCAATTTCGATCTCGTGGGTTCGTCGATGTCGTGGCATGCGTCGATCGCTTGCTCTATCTCTTCCGTCGTGACTCCATCGTCTCCCCCATTGCTCCGAATTTCACATGTCGTTGCGCCTTCTTTCGGAACACTGGTTTTCGGCGTCGATTTTCTCGTATCTTCCTCGCTCTTCTCTTCTCGGGTTCTGAGCTGCTGCGACCTCGCGGCCCCAATACACTTTATCCGCATTGGGCCTTCGGGCGTCCTCAGAACCACGAAACCCCTACCCACGTATATAATTGCGTCCATTGCTCCCAGGGTGTCTGCACCGAGGATGCAGTCTCGGGTCAACTTCGGCACTATGAGGAACGACATGTCCAGCGTTCGATCATTCAGAGCCGTCCTTAAGTATACTTGTCTATTGACTTTCACTGGGGCTCCGGTCGTTGCTGCCACGACGGAAATCGTCCTCAGAGGTAACGCCGGGCAACTCGCGAGCCTCTGTTCGTTCCTCGAGTACCATCGTTCCGAGACGCACGTGATTTGGCTCCCTGTGTCCACCAGCACCTCAGTGCTTATGTCCTCCAGCGCCAGGTCAATCACGGGGCAGTTAGTAACTCTTCCATCCTGCTCCTCGACCTCCTCCTTCCACAACTCCTCCCGCACATTTTCATATCCTATATTTTGAATTCTTTTTTGTCTTATTCTTCTTTCCCTTCTCCGCGTTGCACGAGATCGTCGCTTTCTCCCTTCGGGGTCTGCCCCCCCTGGCCTTACGCCTGCTCGTGCAACGCCCGTCCGTTTCCCTGGGTCTCACCTGCCGCTCCCGCCTCGTCGTTCGTATCGATAGACGTAGCATTCACTTGTCGCGTATCGTTGCTCGTGGACGGGCGATCGGTTCTGGTTCCTCGATATTGGTTATCGTTGTTGTAGGGCCTTGGTCCTCCGTTTCCATTTGTCCTGTTTTCCCTGGTCACGGGCCGACGGTTCGTGTGTCCCGCTTGGTCGTAAATTTCTAGGATATCTAATAGCTTCTCCATGTTTGTGATTCCCTGGCTTATTACCGATGTGAAAACGTGTTGCTCAAAGTGTTTCGCCACTTTCCGTACCAACGCTTTTTCTTCTCATCTCGGTGACAGGTCCCGAGCCGTTGCACACAGACGCGTCGCGTATTCCACTCGCGTTGTCCTTCCATCGGGTACATACGTAAACGTATTGAGTACTAGCAAAACTCGGTCCTGCATAGCCTCGCTCCAAAACCTGCTGGTGAACATTCGTTTGAATTCCTCCAAGCCTTCGACGGTTTCCTCGATCACCTGCCACCAATCGCTAGCTGTTCCAATTAAGCATTGTCCTATCGTGAATTTAATGTTTCCGGCGTCGACTCTCACGGCTGCACAGTATCTTTCGAGGTCGCGCAGGAATTTCAGCGGCCTATCGCGTCCCGATCCGTCGAATGTGGGTGGGGTGGGTCTCACGGGGCTTATTTGAGTCCGACCCTCGTATCCCCCCGTGCGACCTCCGCCCCCGTCTAGGTTGACGGTGGCGGACGCCGCTGCGGCTCGAGTTTCCCGAAGGTCCCTCCTTATTTCTTCGAATTGCTGGTTGACGTAGGTCCTGTCTTCTACTCGGCATTCCGCAATGAGTTCTGCGCATGCACCTTGCACTTCCTTTCGCATGGGTGTCAGGCGTCTATCCATGATCGCCCGCATCTCCTGCTTTGCGTCGCTGATCGCCTGTCGAGCTTCTTCTTCCATCTGTTCTACCCGTTGGGATAGTACGTTCGCGACGTGCGGGTGCATTTTCGTTGTAGACCGTCCGACTCCACTATTTTTTTCTCGCTTTCCTCCTTCCTCGAGCTTGTCTGTTGTTCCGCGAAGGGCCTTGGTCCTCCTCCCTCTGCCTTTCACCGTCCGGGATGTGTTCCCTACGGTCGTGGCTTCGTTGAGAATCTCTTCGTCGCTGTACTCCGGATTTACTTCTGGGTTGCTCTGTGTATCAAGCTCATCTCGCAATTCCCCCAGATCGTCTATCATTTCTACGCCTTTGACGTCCTCTGGATTTGGTTGGACGACCGTCTTAGGCCGCGTTCCCATTTTTTCTATGCTTTCTTCCTCTGTCCTCGTAATATCGTCCTTGGTCCTTTCTTCGTCCATTTCAGGGCGTTACCACAGAGACGGGCCCAACGTTGGGCGCCAATGTAACCGTGGGCTCGCTCTGCTCCGTTCTGGGCCGCCCTGACGCCGATCTTTCCTTTCTATTTTCTTTGAGCCGAGCGGGAAGCAGGTGAAACACCGTTTTCCGTTTCTCCCTGATCGGGTCGCGGGAGTTCCTCCGTTGACCGTCTCGCCCTAATAACCCGTGATCGGGGCGCAGGGATTTCCCGTTGCCCGTTTCGTTGGGTGTCCGTGCCATGGAGCGGGGGCGGGTATTCTTGAATACCGTTCCCGTTTCCGGTATTGGAGCAGATCGCAGGGTGTTGAACCCGTTGATCGTTTCCGTTACACCTGCACCTATCGATTTTAATACGCCTGTGTAAAGTAGAGTGACCCGGACAGGAAGGGTAGCATAGAACCGCGGTAAACGAAGAATTTCTATTTGATTTGCTTTATTATTTATTTTTTTCAGGTCTCGAATTTTTCTAAACAGTTTCTTAGTCGTCTCTAGGGAGGACCTTCCCCGTCGCCTGCTCTCGTCCCAATGCCAATCTCCGGGCGCTCCTGGAGGCCCCTCGACTTGGCTCGTCGTCGTCGCCGTGGTGGAACCCCACGGTGGTGGTGGGAGTTGGCGCCGGTGGGAGCGCGCGCCTGCGCGCTCTCTCTCCGTCGCGAAGTCGCGCTACGAGCGCGTCGCGTTCTTGGCGCGCGTTTCGAACCGTCGCAATATATATATTTTTTTTCTTTTTTTTTTCTTTTTTTTTTTTTTTATAGGCCGGGTATAAGCTATCTTATTTCGCTCGTTATTTACGGTACCGTCAGTGGGATTTTCGGTTGTTTTTCATTCTTCAATGGACGAGTGTGGCTGCTGCGAGGTTCCGTGGTCGGCTTTTCTTCTGCTTGCGACGTGGTGATGAGGCATACACGTCGACCTTCGACTCGCTCCGGTTCGAGTTTCCGGGGTTGTCGACGTTGCGAGCAGCAGCAACTGAGAAGGATTCCCGGTAGCTTGTTGCGAAGACAAAACATTGCCAAACCGATCATCGTTACTATTGATGCTCCGAAGCCACTGAATGCCCACGTTTTTGTCCTTTTGTACCACTTAATTTTATTTTCTTGCTTTTCTAAAAAATTTAGCTGGGCCTCGATGGCGGATAGGCTCGTATAAGATTGTGTTATTGGCTCGGATTCTCCTGAAGGTCGCTGAGCCAGCAGTAATGGGTCCATATTTTCGTTGTATGCGTCGGTGATCGGTGTTGACAGGGCGCTGATATTTAGGATGGTTAAAGGCCAGTGGATACTGTCAATGGAGCTTGGAATTATGTTTTTCGGGGGTAGGGTGATGTGTGGGGCATAACCGGTGCAACCTGGGTGTAGTTGTATAATTCCGGTATCTTGTAGGATGACCGTTGCGTGTGTTCCGTTTCGGCATTCTATTTGTAGTTGTACTGGTGTGCTGAGTGAATACGTCCATTGTGACTGGTGATAGCGCGCTACTCGGATGTCACAGCCGCGTAAGGTTGTGTTCATTGGTGAGACGAGTAGGCGAGCTTCGCATGCGTCGTTGTGGACATCTCGTAAGGCAGAGTAGAGTGGGCATGCGTACCCACGTGTGAGTTTGTAGCAACGTTTCAGATATGATTCATTGAACGTAAAAAATTTTCCTTGGTCGTTCGACCAAGCTAGGTAGGGTTGTCGTGGTTGGACGTATGCAACACCTCTCGTAATTCCTTGGTGATTTTGTGGTTGTAGACATGGGTACATTCGATGGACTTGGAATGGTTTTGGTTCCAATAGTGGTATATTGATGCTTACGAGTAATTTGCCTTGTCGGTAGGTTGTCGTGATACGGCTCAGTGTTGTTAAATCAGCGGATCTCAGGTCGCTGATGGATAGTGGGAACTCGAGTGAAGACGTGCTTTCCTGTATGTGGCGTGCGGCAGTCGTCAGTTGTTCGACGGATAGTATTTCTGGGTGCAAAATGCCTCGCCGGATGTCTCGGATGGCGTCTGCGAATCGTTGGAGGGTGTTTATGTAGTTGTCTGCTGTATCAATTATATTGGTTGTGAGGCATAGCAGATGTTTTGTATAATTCAGTTGGTGAATTGTTTCGACTTAGCGGTGTAGGATTTTTTGTACATCCAGTGTAGCTCGTTTCAGATTTTCGAAATCGCTTTCCAGGGCGCGTGTGTGTGTGTCAATGTTGTTAATTGCTCCACGGATGATATGCGTCGCGTTTCGGACAAGGTGGGTTAATTCTTGGCCGTTCTTTTCAAGCGTCGTTATTTCTTGCTCATATCGATCGGCGTCTGCTTCCGATAGGGTACCGAAGAGAGCGTTTGATATTGTGCCGATGAACGCGAGTGGTGCTCCGCGTGCCGTGTACCGGGTTTTCCTTTTTATCGTTTCTATCGGTGCTGTGAGCGTCTTGATTTGTGTTTGAAGGGCTTCGATTTTTAGATGTCGGTCGTAAAACCTGGCCTCTGGGAGTAGCGTGTTGCATTGAGCTGAGTCCAGGTGTGCCCGACATCCTAGAAAGATTTCTTCCATTTTTCTGGCTTCCCACGGTTGTCGTGATAGGAGCCAGTCGACGTCGAGGTATGTGACGATTTTCCAGTCCGTGGTGGTGATTCGAATGTCCGGTAGCCGCTCGTACATGAGTCCAGGATGGTGAGGTGTCGGTACGATTTCGTATGCTGCCCATGTTAGGTTAGCGAGGGTGAGGATGATAGCCCCCGTGGTGACGATTTTTGGTCCAACCATTTTTATTTTTCGCAAGCTTATTCCCTTTTCTCTTCTGAAATGATACAAGCAAAATATGTGCTCCTCGCACGGTTTAGTTGTATATATGCGAGAGAAGAAAAAAAAAACATTTAAAAAGAAGAAGAAAAAAAAAATTAAGAAAATTAACAAAGGGGATTCATTCATGCAGTTGTGCCTACGAGGGAAAGAGAGAGAAGGCGAGAGAGGGAGAGAGAGAACTGCATATCTTCTTCTTCGTTCTCATTCTCTTCTTCGTGTCTTTCGTTTCGCTGTATGTGTGTGTGTGTGTGTTAGCGCGGATGGTTTCAATTACGTCGTTTGGTTTAAACGTTGGCCATTCCTTTGCAGTGTATTCCAACCGGATCTCATATTTGTGGATGTGTGATTTATTCCATCTGGTAGGCCATCGATGTATACATTTAAAGCATGAGCTTCGAGTCGACGCTTGGCACTCGCGGCCTCCTCAGCGTTTTCTGCTTCCTCGACCTCGCTGACGGCGCGTCTGATGTATCGTAGCAGGCGCGAATAGAAATCTGAGACGTCCTCGTCGTCTCTCATGCGAGCATCCATTAGCCGGCTGCGATAGTATTCGTAGTCGTGGTCAGGTGCAAATTTTTCTCGTAAACTTTTCAAAAGGGCTTTGACTGTGGTGAAAGATTTTTGCTCCACGTGTGTTCGTGCCCTTCCCCGGAGACGTCCGAGGATGCCGTTGATAAGTCTAAGTTCCGCTCCAGCGGCGAGACCCTGCTGTAATGCCTTAATTTCGGTGTCAAATTCTGCGAATGTGTAATTTTTCCCATCGTATCTCGGTACCTTGTCAGTTGCATCTTTGATTGCGAGATAGTCTAGGTAGGCTGAGCTGTCGAGAACATTTGTCGTGTTCTCAGTTTCGTTTCCCATGGTGTGGTTAGGTTCGTGCAGGTACGCGAGAGACGTATGTGTGTGGGAGAGGGAGAAAAAAATGTTTGGGAGAAAGAAAAAAAATTGTTATATAAAAAAAAAAAATATTTAATCTCACATATATTTGTTTGTATTGATTTTGAATTTGGGGTAGGAAAGGTTTGGAAGTAGCAAATTCAACCAAGGAGGTCTGTTATTCGGGAGTCGCATAAAAAAAAAAATTCATAGATCAAAAAAAAAAATTTTTGGGTGAAACTGAATTAAACAGAAACAGGGATGGCATCCCACCGCTGCCACCAATTTGTTATGCCCTGAGTTATTGGAAGGGCTTTTTATAATTTTGGGATTACCATTAAAACGCTGGGCGTATCTGTTTCGGTTAAATTCGGTTTATTTATTGAAACAAGTGTAGTAAAGATGAGTTACAGAGGTATTAGCTTACTTACAATGTGTTTGTTTCGTAGATAGAAATTCTTTGATTGCGGTTGTTCGATGTATTGGTTGATTGGCTTATCGATTGATTGATTGGGTTATCGATCTATCGATTGGGTTGTGCGCTGGTCGATGCACAATTATCGACGTCGCACTGAGTTCTTATCGGCTCATTGCCGGTTACTCGCTGATAGAATTATGGTAACGCACACCTCGGTGACTTCCCGGTCCCTCGAGTGGGAAGGCTTGGCCTGAAGGGCCGAAGACACGTGACAACTATCGAACGGGTGAACAAGGCAAGGGTTGGACGGATGGACTCGGATGGAGATCCGTCGGTTTCTGATGTTCGCCAAAGACTGATTCTTGGTCGTTCCTACATTTATCACGTCGACTCGGGTCGTGTGATTTTGGATGGGGATGACCATTGGTTTTACCCCTGCCTTGTTTCCCCGTTCGGTCATATTTTTGATTGTCAGCTCGACGTGGCTCGCGATCATGCATCGGCGAAGAAAAGAGTTATCATATGTCGCCGATGCATAGTCGCGTGCCGCCTCTGCGGCTTGAACGGCGGCGTTTCTTTATGAAATTGATACCGTTGTCGGCTTTGCCGCAGAGTGCTAGAGTGTCGTCGCTGCGTTTGATTCGCGTGCCGCGGAGTTGCGGACCGCGAGACGGTGTGTCATATGCGCGGCTGTTGCCGTGTTCGCGCGTGCGATATGACGTTGGCCATCGGGATATAACACCCTCATAAAATACCGGTGTTTGTAAAATGAAAAAATAACAAAAGTTTAACCGAATAAATCGGTGTTTATAAACTACATGTAGCCAAAACTTCACGAAATTGTAATAATTCGGTGAGCCAAAGAAAAAAAAATTTTTGAATTTCACACGTACAACGACGGAATTGCACGAATCATTGTATAGAAGAATTTCGGTCCCACATCGATGGCACGATCACTTAAGCTACAACGACAATCGAACAGTTTCGTCGTCACCCTTTCTTTATCATAAAATCGACTCTGAAGAACCCAACGTACGGTGAGTTAAACAAATTCGCAAACAAATACGAAAATAAACACTGCGATCTACTTGAAATTAAAAGAGAAAAAAATACTCGAGAGCACGGAAATAATACGGTTAATTTTTTTGTTTCTAAAGTGAGGTGGCCCTACCGGTAAAATCGAGTGTATCATCCGACGAAAGTGAAGGCCAAGAAAAAGGAAGAGCGGGCGATCGACGTCTCGGATGTGAGAACAACCGAACGTATGGTGAGTTAAACAAATTAGCAAACAAATACAAAAATAAACACTGCGTTATACTTGAAATAAAAATAAAAATAAAATAACACTCGCGTGCACCAAAACGTGTATCATCCGCTGGAGGTGGAGGCCAAGAAAAACGAAGAGCGGACGATCGACGTCCCGGACGTGAGAACAACCGAACGTATGGTGAGTTGAAGAAATTCACCAACGAATACGAAAATAAAGACTGCGATCTACTTAAAAGAAAAACGAAAAAATAAAATACTCGAGCATACAAAAATGATACGGTGATTTTTTTTGTTTCTAAAATTAGCTGGCCCCACCGGTAAATTCGTCAATCATCGTAGGGAAACACGCGAGGTACGATAAAAGTCCGATTCACCATCCAGAAAAAAAAAACGTTCCGACGGGAGAGCACTGAAATGACGACAAAAATTTCGCACGATGTAAACACGGACGAGGTACGGATTCAATTGAATATTCCGGTAAAGGGTAGGCAAAAAAGTCAATCAATAAACATGACATTTACATTCAACCGACAGACGATCCCTCGGCTCCGACGATCTTGCGGCGAGGACCAACGCCACCGACGGACCTACCGGTAAAAAAACAACTTCGACGATGTAAGCACGGATGAGGTACGGCTAAGAATGACCAGTCCGGTAAAGGGTAAGCAAAAATGTTAATTAATCGACATGATATTCACATTGAACCAACAGACGATTCCTCGGCTTCGGCTATCTTGCGGCGAGGACCAACGCCACCGACGGACCTACCGGTAAAAAAACAACTTCGACGATGTAAGCACGGATGAGGTACGGCTAAGAATGACCAGTCCGGTAAAGGGTAAGCAAAAATGTTAATTAATCGACATGATATTCACATTGAACCAACAGACGATTCCTCGGCTTCGGCTATCTTGCGGCGAGGACCAACGCCACCGACGGACCTACCGGTAAAAAAACAACTTCGACGATGTAAGCACGGATGAGGTACGGCTAAGAATGACCAGTCCGGTAAAGGGTAAGCAAAAATGTTAATTAATCGACATGATATTCACATTGAACCAACAGACGATTCCTCGGCTTCGGCTATCTTGCGGCGAGGACCAACGCCACCGACGGACCTACCGGTAAATTCGTCAATCATCGTGGGGAAACACGCGAGGTACGATAAAAGTCCGATTCACCATCCAGAAAGAAAAAAACGTTCCGACGGGAGAGCACTGAAATGACGACGAAAATTTCGCACGATGTAAACACGGACGAGGTACGGATTAAATTGCATAGTCCGGTAAAGGGTAGGCAAAAAAGTCAATCAATAAACATGATATTTACATTCAACCGACAGACGATCCCTCGGCTTCGACGATCTTGCGGCGAGGACCAACGCCACCGACGGACCTACCGGTAAAAAAACAACTTCGACGATGTAAGCACGGATGAGGTACGGATAAGAATGACCAGTCCGGTAAAGGGTAAGCAAAAATGTTAATTAATCGACATGATATTCACATTGAACCAACAGACGATTCCTCGGCTTCGGCTATCTTGCGGCGAGGACCAACGCCACCGACGGACCTACCGGTAAATTCGTCAATCATCGTGGGGAAACACGCGAGGTACGATAAAAGTCCGATTCACCATCCAGAAAGAAAAAAACGTTCCGACGGGAGAGCACTGAAATGACGACGAAAATTTCGCACGATGTAAACACGGACGAGGTACGGATTAAATCGCATAGTCCGGTAAAGGGTAGGCAAAAAAGTCAATCAATAAACATGATATTTACATTCAACCGACAGACGATCCCTCGGCTTCGACGATCTTGCGGCGAGGACCAACGCCACCGACGGACCTACCGGTAAAAAAACAACTTCGACGATGTAAGCACGGATGAGGTACCGCTAAGAATGACCAGTCCGGTAACGGGTAAGCAAAAATGTTAATTCATCGACATGATATTCACATTGAACCAACAGACGATTCCTCGGCTTCGGCTATCTTGCGGCGAGGACCAACGCCGCCGACGGACCTACCGGTAAATTCGTCAATCATCGTGGGGAAACACGCGAGGTACGACAAAAGTCCGATTCACCATCCAGAAAGAAAAAAACGTTCCGACGGGAGAGCACTGAAATGACGACGAAAATTTCGCACGATGTAAACAAGGACGAGGTACGGATTAAATTGCATAGTCCGGTAAAGGGTAGGCAAAAAAGTCAATCAATAAACATGATATTTACATTCAACCGACAGACGATCCCTCGGCTTCGACGATCTTGCGGCGAGGACCAACGCCACCGACGGACCTACCGGTAAATTCGGAAATCATCGTGCGGAAACACTGGAGGATTTTCGAAAGAAATAAAACAGTTGTCGCGTAAGTAACAAACGTGTTGGACGAAAGGAAAATACTCTTGATGTAAACAAATTATTCACTCATGTTCAAACGTTTACCGTACAGATTTGTGTATGAAGCTTCAAGGGTTTAAGACGTTACTGGTATCCTGCGTCAGGAGTGACGAAGAGTTCAAGATGATGTTTCCCAATAAATTGAAGAACGACCGGTACTGCGAAATACGCGGAAAACCAAGTGCCTCGAAAAAGTGAAAACGCGCAACAATACGGTTATATATACGTGAAACGCCGAGTTTCAGTGGAAATCGGTCTGTTTAACATTTTGAAATGTTGACATTGGGTCAACTAAACATAAAACTCGGCCATATATTTTTTAACAAAATCATTTTCAAGTATATTTCGTTCAACATTATTTTTTTCAACTACACTCGTATCAACATTTTTTTTCCTAACATATAATTCAACACATTCAAAATATTTTTCTTTATTACATTTTGATGACGATTTTAGTTATTATTCGAGTCAATTCGTTTGTTCAATTTCGACGTCGCTTGATCGTCCACGCGCATTTTGAATTTTATCACATGTTGTCATTCATTTCGCGATTTCCGTATATACTACCGTTAGTAATCAATGTTACATATGCTTTTGTTGTATTGGTGTGTGTGTGCGTGTGTGTTCAATTTGTGTACGACGGATGGTGTGTGTGTGTGTGTGTGTGTGTGTGTGTGTTTTGAGTTCGTATGTTGAATTTGTAAATGTAAACGGACATGAAACAATTTCCACCGATGAAAATGCGCCAATGACGACGATACCGACATGCTCGTGATTGATGATGTATAATTTTAATTATCTAACATCGTCATTGGCCAACGTCGGAATAAACAACGTCCTTGCTCCCCGTTCCTTCACCGATATCCAGAATCCGGGAAATCCTTTCCCTGAAGCTCCTCATTTTCTTTTCATTTCCTCCTCTTGTATAGAGCGCAAAAAAACCTTCCCATTTCCGGTCGCGACGTCCGTGTCACCTTGTCGGTGCATCGCGAAGGGGCAGGGCGAAATTTCACTCAAGATTTCGCGTCGCGACGACGCGAATTCTCGAGCGGAATTTTCCCTCCACGCGCAGTTTTCGGGTCGACGACTCGAATTCTCCAGTCAAATTTTCCCTCTCGACCCGCAGTATTCGAGTCGTCGAGACCCGAATCCTCGAGTCGAATTTTCCCTCTCGACCCGCAGTATTCGAGTCGTCAAGACGCGAAATCTCGAGTCGAAAGGGAAAATTCGACCCACAGTATTCGAGTCGTCGAGACCCGAAATCTCGAGTCCAATTCTCCCTCTCGACTTGAGATTTCGGGTCTCGGCGACCAGAATACTGTGGGTCGAATTTTCCCTTTCGACTCGAGATTTCGCGTCTTGACGACTCGAATACTGCGGGTTAGGAGGGATAATTTGACTCGAGATTTCGGGTCGAGCGACTTGAATACTGCGGGTCGGGAGGGAATATTCGACTCGAGATTTCGGATCTCGGCGACTGAGACACCGGTCTGCTAAAAAGTTACTCGACTCGAAATTCCGGGCGACACCGACCAGCAGAGGTTCTGTCGAATCTTATTGCGTCGAGTGGATTCGACTAATAATTTTATTCAAGGTAAGTAAGTCGATTTAATAAACAACCGAAAATATTGGGATAAATTTATACATTCGCGACCGAAGCCGGGTCGACAAAACCGCTAGGGAAGCAGACGGAAAAAAAGTTTTCCGAAGGAATTATACGAACGAGTAAAAGCCGGTGGGACGCTCCATTATTTGTCGTAGCAAAAAACCGGACGTGAACGGCGAGCGACGCATGCGAGTCGTAGTGGATTCTCAAAAATTAAACGAAGCCATCATTGGGAATTTGTATTTTTTGCCCAATATCACGGAAATTTCGGATCAGTTAGGAGAAGCTCGATATTTTTCCACTCTTGACGTCGCCTCTGGTTTTCACCAAATACTGATGGCGACGGCGGGAAGGGAAAACATTGCTTTTTCAACCCCCCCAAGGACACTTCGAATACAATCGAAGGCGCTTCGGCTTGAAAAATGCTTCTCCGACATTCCAAAGACTAATGAACGCAGTATTAGCGGGACCGGACGGTATAAAATGCTACGTCTACCAGGATGATATTGTCATTCAAATTCATTTACGCAAATTGATCCAAGATTTTTCTAAACTCCCGAAACCCCTAACCAAACTTGTGCGAAAAGCACAAAGTTCGAATGAACGGCAGCTCGAGACGCGGCCTTCGAGCAGTTGAAAACGATCATGATGACGGTACCGATATTACAATATCCGGATTTCGGTTAACCGTTCATTGTGACCACGGATGCGTCCGATAAAGCCATCGGCGCTATCCTGTCGCAGGGATAAATCGGGGAAGATTCAACTATCTGTTACGCGAGTCGTACCTTAAACAAGGCAAACCAGAATTACACCCCGACAGAGAAAGAATTGCTTGGGATCGTGTGGGCAATAACTCAGTTCCGACCATATGTTTACGGTACTTAATTCACTGTCATAACAGTTCATCAACCTTTCACGTGGTTGTTCGAAGTTAAAATCCCCGGATCTCGGCTCACGAGATGGAGAATTATATTATCCGAGCATGAGTTCGACATCGAATACAAAGCGGGTAAAAAAAACAGGAACGCTGATGCGCTCAGCCGCATATGCGCCGTCACGAGAGCGAGAGAGGAAGAGCGACAACAAAACAACGCGCGTCTCCGTCTAGCCGAGAACGACACGAATGGCTGCGAGAAAATTTTACCCAAGACAAGAGAGAAACATTGCAAAACGTCAAAAGCAAAGGACAGAGAGTCATGCCAGCATCTAGCTAAGAATATTACGGCCCCCTCGTGCGATCGCGTAGTAAAAAGCAAAAGAGAGGCGCGTGATGTGTCTGCAACGCGTCTAATGAAGAAAGAGGCTCCTCGTAGCAACCGTGCGCGTGGTACGAACCAAGGCACAAGAAGGAGAGACGAGAAGAGCGAGAACGCAACTGCCCCGCCGTGCGAGCGAGAAACGAGCGGGGTAGGCGATCTCGCTACACGGGGCTCTCACGCCTTCCCTACCGCTCGATCAAATGCGAGCGACGGAGAGGAGAGCGTGAGCGAGAGTGATAGCGATATCGAGCGGTGCTCGTCATCCAGCGAGAACGAAGACGGCTATGCTGGAAGTAATAGTGGCCTCCGTTCGGAGATAACGTGCCTACGCACCGAGGAGCGGGCCGAGGTATTGTGTGAATATCATAATACGCCCCTCGGCGGCCATCAAGGCCTCAAACGAACGTTATCTCGGATCCGAACCAAGTATAATTGCACGGCATACATAGGGATGAGCAAAAGCACGTAACGAGATATCTAAATTGCCAAAAGAACAAACTCCGTAAGGAGCGTGCTCCGATGGTAATTACAGACACCCCCTCCCGAGCATTCGAGAAAGCGGCCGTAGGCATAGTCGGTCCGCTGGCCGAATCGCCGAGAGAAATTAAATATATACTCACTTACCAGGACGCTCTGACAAAATATAGTGTCGCCATGTCAATAGAAAACCGACAAGCTTATACAGTCGCTAGAGCACTTGTCACGGAAGTAATATGCCGTTTCGGAATGCCGAAAACCATTCTGTCCGACCAGGGAACGAATTTCTTAAGCAAAACGTTCCTAGAAATGTGCAAATCGCTGAAAATTAAGAAAATACGAACCTCAGCATATCATCTTGAGAGTAACGGCGCATTAGAACGATCGCACCGCACTCTCGCTGAATATTTGCGAAATTTCATAGACGACGAACAGTGCGACTGGGACGAGTGGCTCCCGTACGCAATGTTTACGTAAAACACGACTCCACTCACGGCGACCAAATTGTTGCCTCACGAACTCGTGTTCGGACGTACGGCGGCACTACCGACTGCGGTCAAACAAGAGCCGTGAACCAGCTACTCGTTCGACGACTGCGCCGACGAGCTGCGAGAACGGGATAATCGTCGAACGAGTAGCTGAGAATTGAGCGCGTCGTGGACCATTGCCCGCAGCAATTCAATTGAAGCGAAGCTCACGTATGATAAAGGAGCGAGAGAGACCGAGTACCGCGTCGGCGACTCCATATTGCTGCACGATGAAACAGTGCGCCGCGGCCGGTCTGCCAAACTCACCCCCAAGTGGAAGGGGCCCATACGAGGTGACCGAAGAACGTACCCCGGTCACCTACGTGATCAAAAAGGGGCGGCACGACCTCGTGGTCCACGCAAACTGACTCAAGCCGGCCGTGGATCATTTTTAAAAAACATGAAGATATATATATATATATATATATATATATATATCTTAATGTTTATATATATATATATATATAATATATATATATCATGAATCTATAAATATATATATATATATATATTGTAACGCGTTTTTCAGTACACTCCAAAGCTAAAGCTCAATAGGACTTTTCCTTTTATTTTTTAAATGGGCGCCAGCCGTTTATACGCCGGGAAAATCTTACCTTTTCGCCAAGCTAGTTTGCACCAGCCAGCCGCAGCCTCATCCTCTGGTTAGAGTGGCGGGATTCGGGTTCTGTGCAGTTTAATTAACGGGAAAAAGAAAAAAAAATGAAAATAAACGATGATTAAATAATGGAAAATAAATTATAATATAACCCGTTTGAATTTTCTCAATATTAACAATGACAAAAAAAACATACAAAAAAAATATATACAACATAGCCGCGATCGGCTATTGCGAGCTTCCGCGCGGAGCGTCACTCTCCACACACACACACTTTACACCCACATCCATGCCGCACGCACATCCCTACACACAGGAGGACGGGTTAAGTTTCTTCGCTTATAAAAAAAGAATCAAAGTCTAATAAAGACTTAAATAAAAAATAAAGAATAAAGAAAGTCTAACAAAGAATAATAAAGACTGTGGACGACGGGAGACCGTATATCAGTTCCACGTCTCCTCTTCCCGCAAAAAAATGGAATAGAAATATAGAATAAAACTTATTAGACGACGGGAGATAGTTCGTTTGTTCCACGTCGTCGCTTTTAACAAAACAAGAAGAAAGTTCGGTAAAAGGGTTTTTCAATGACGGAAGACAGTTCTTCTTTTTCTCGTCCCTTTTCCCACTGAAATAATGAAATGTAATTTCAAAATAGAAATTGATTAGACGACGGGAGACACTTCGTCTGTTCCACGTCGTCGCTTTCAACCCGTGGCCCGCTTCGCATTCTCGCTGTCCTACCGAGACGGTTTCACTACCCTGCACTTCTGCACTTGAGAGAAAATAACGAAGAAAGAGAGAAAATTACACATGTAAAACAAAGAAAATCGCGACACGCACACACTCTCCTCTGGCGCAGCTTCTCGCTCCGCCGGTCAAAAAAAAATAAAGAATGAATATATAAATAAATAACCGTTCGACACACGTAACAAACAAAAACAAAAGAAACTCACACACTCCTCGACTATCCCGGTTCCCCGCAAATGAATAATCACTAGAAGTAAAATTATAATTCTCGTCAAAAAAACGACGAACAAAAGAAAACGTAAATGAGATACATGTGGCCGTCGGGCCTATCACCCACTCGCAAATTCCCGCGTTATCGCGGTGAAAAGAAAAAACCTTGCACATTGCTTCCTCATAATTTTGTACCGTATTAAAATTATTAGGATACAAAGTAGGACCTTGGTCATGGCTTTCTCATCATGTTACACATTTGCCAAAGATTCCTCTATGAGAAACTATGTGTCGCTCAATTTTGGCTTCCTCATAGCGGACGCTTTCACGAAAACAAAGCTGTCTCTATAAGGAAGCAAAGATTATGTAAAAGATAAACCGTTACGGCCGGACCACCGCCGCGGCCAAGCTGCTCTTCTTCTCTTTCGAAAACAATTACAAAACATAAAAAAGAACCCGGGACGGAATAAAATGACGAGGCTTACCGAAACCGAAGTCGATGCGGGGCCTTTTCCCGTTGTGATAACAATAAAAATGTATCTCCTCGGAGGGACGCCGATAATTGCTCTCTGCACCCTCTCCAACCAACTCGGACCGAGACTCAATCCCAACAGCCTCGATCGATCTCGCGTTATGCGGCCCGAGGCCTTTAACCTCCAACCGTGATAGTACTTGGACTCGGGGCCAGGCGACCAACTCTGACCCACGGGACCAATTAACGCCCGGGAATTCGGTACGCTTCCTCGCGATTCAGGTTCGAATTCAGGTTGGGTCGCCACCGCATTTTCCACTTGATATTATACAAAAATTTTATTCAAAATTATTTTGTGGTTGTATTGGCTCTACGATAGCCTCGGTGTCGCTAGTTTTTTTTTCCAGACTCTTTTGTCATCGATCGGCTAGGTATTTGCGTAAAGAAAAAAAAAACAGGAGATAAATAAACTAATTCTGTCGGTCCCATTGACCGATGTGGATTCGTCGGTGTCGTCGCCGTGCGACCGGTCGGAGTGGGAGCCAGAATGTAGTTGAAAAATTTGCCACGTTTCAACCTCCCCCCTTGAATTCGACCGCCCCGGCTCGAACAAGACTCATCACCCCACCCCATACCGGGACTGCAGCGACTTACGACAGCGGTCCGTTCACAACGGTTTCGGAAAATTAAACCAAAAGGAAGAAAAATTAGCAAGTTTTGAGTGAAAAAAATAATTTCATTGTGTTTCATTATCACAGGCCAGTCCGTCGTGCACGTTGTCAACTCTGATCCACTTCGTTGAGTGTCATCCTCATGCTCCATCTCGATATATCGGCTCGATAACCAACTACGAACAAGAAGGCGACACCAAACGAAACCCCCCCACTACCCTCGGTCTGCGGTTGAGACAGGGTACAAAAGAGAGACAGGGCACACAACTTGAACATCAGGCCCATGGCCACACGTCTGTGAAGTTAGCATTCCGATTTCTAGCATCCCACTCAAAAACCTCGAAATTACTAGAATCCGGCATAGTTCTATAGTTAATGATAGGTTTTAGCAATAGTTCAGTCGATTTAGACTCAAAAACGAAATTTGAAAAATAGGATGCTAATTTCACACATGACTTTCTAGCATCCCATCAGAAGTTGACTTTTTGACCTCTAAGAAGTTGAGTACTGCATAGTTCTACACGCTCCAAGAGGTTTTAACGATAGTTCAGTCGATTTAGAGTGAAAAACTAAATTTGGAAAATGAGATGCTAACTGCACACATGATTTTCTAGCATCCCATCAGAATTTGACTTTTTGACCTCGAAGAAGTTGAGTACTGCATAGTTCTACACGCTGCAAGAGGTTTTAACGATAGTTCAGTTGATTTAGACTCAAAAACGAAATTTGGAAAATAGGATGCTAATTTCACACATGACTTTCTAGCATCCCATCAGAAGTTGACTTTTTGACCTCTAGGAAGTTGAGTACTGCATAGTTCTACACGCTCCAAGAGGTTTTAACGATAGTTCAGTCGATTTAGAGTGAAAAACTAAATTTGGAAAATGGGATGCTAACTTCACACATGATTTTCTAGCATCCCATCGGAATTCGTCTTTTCGACCTCTAAGCAGTTAACTTCTGCATAGTACTACACGCCACAAGAGGTTTTAACGATAGTTCAGTCGGTTGAGACTTGGAAACGGAATTTAAAAAATGGGATGCTAATGTTACCACTGTAGCGTCCGCAAATCTTGAGATATTCGTCTAAATAGTTCTTCAAATATAGAGTTATACCTAAGGATGTATGGTATCGCATTTGAGCCGAATGCGTCGGGGAGTTCGGATTTTATAATATTTTGAATTTTTAAAAAAATGACCTTTGTTGCTTTATTTGCCGTTAACTCCAACCAATCGAACCCCAATTCTCTACAAGTATGGAATATCATTGAGCTGTGATACATATTAAATTTGGCGGAGATCGGCCAATTGTATTGCATTTCAGAGCAATTCGAAATTTTGAAGTTCCAACCTTTCCAAATTCAAAAATAATTTACGGACCGTGCTGAAATTTATAGACGTGCATAAGCTATCGTTTACCCCTATTCGTGACTAAATTTGTCAGACATTGAACGACGCGTTGAAATTTTAGAAAACTTTAATTTTTTATATACGGTCTAGTGTCAATAAACAGTAGAATGAACGAACTGCTCCAATTACACCGGAACTCGCGACGTGGACGCAATATTTACAAATCTGAACACCTTTTCAGTTCCTGAGCAGTTTTTCAGTTTGAATAATATTCGAATATCGAATACTATGATCGATTAAAAATAAAACAAGCTGCAAATTGAAACTTGCACTTCGCTTCCTCATAACATAAGGCAAGCTGCAAGTTGAATCTTGGAATTCGCTTCCTCTGAATTGTAAGTAGTGAACGAAGATTCTTTTATGAGGAAGCCAAAAGATAAGTGCTCCGTCATAGCGCCCTCATTTTTGAAAAACCTTAGTTTTATCCAATTATGTGTGATTTTTGCAAAATCGAGAATTTCGAACTAACCGTACGCCCGGAACGTCGGTTTCGACAAGATTCGAGGGTATCGTGAGTTCGTCAGAGTTTTCGTTCGAAACACCATTGATCCGCTATTGCAGCGAAACTTCCGTGACTTTCTCGCTCGGAACAGTTGGAATGCGTTTATTCCGTGCAAATGAAGGAATTTCATGCATTTCGGACGACCGCGAAGGGTTTGGTCGTTCGCAGCATCGATTTCGACCAAATTCGTCGAATCTCCGTTCCCAGCTACCAAAATAACGGTTTCTAGTTGAAAACGTGTGAGAAACCTTAGTTTTATCCAATTATGTGTGATTTTTGCAAAATCGAGCATTTCGAACTAACCGTACGCCCGTCACGTCGGTTTCGACAAGATTCGAGGGTATCGTGAGTTCGTCGAAGTTTCCGTTTAAAACACCATTGATCCGCTATTGCAGCCAAACTTCCGTGACTTTCTTGCTCGGAACAAATGGAATGCGTTCATTCCGTGCAAATGAAGGAATTTCATGCATTTCGGACGACCGCGAAGGGTTTGGTCGTTCGCAACATCGATTTCGACCAAATTCGTCCAATCTTCAATCCCGGCTACGAAAATGGTTGTTTTTGGTTGAAAATG
>OY759161.1:2398877-2488877 GCA_963662125.1 Diplazon laetatorius
CGAGCATTTCGAACTGACCGTTCGCACGTAACGTCGATTTCGACAAGATTCGACGCTATCGTGAGTTTGTCGAAATTTCCGTTCAAAACACCAATGATTCGGTATTGCAGCCAAACTTCCGTGACTTTCTTGCTCAAGACTGTTGAAATACTTTCATTTCGTGCAAATGAAGGAATTTCATGCATTTCGACCGACCGCGAGCGGTTTGGTCGTTTGCAACATCGATTTCGAGCAAATTCGTCCAATCTTCGTTCCCGGCTACGAAAATGGTTGTTTCTGGTTGGCAACGTGTGGAAAACCTTAGTATCATCCAATTATGTGTGATTCTTGCAAATTCGAAGCATTTTGAACTAACTCTTCGCCCGTAACGTCGGTTTCGACAAGATTCGACGGTATCGTGAGTTTGTCGAAATTTCCGTTCAAAACACCAATGATTCGCTATTGCAGCCAAATTCCCGTGACTTTCTTGCTCGAAACGGTTGAAATAATTTCATTCCGTGCAAATAAAGGAATTTCATGCATTTTGGACGACCGCGAAGGGTTTAGTCGTTCGCAACATCGATTTCGACCAAATTCGTCCAATCTTCGTTCCCGGCTACGAAAATGGTCGTTTCTAGTTGGAGACGTGTAAAGAACCTTAGTTTTATCCAATTATGTGTGATTCTTGCAAAATCGAGAATTTCGAATTAACCGTTCGCCCGTAACGTCGGCTTCGACAAGGTTCGAGGGTATCGTGAGTTCGTATAAGTTTCCGTTTCAAACACCAATCATTAGCTTTCGCAGCCAAACTTGCGTGACTCTCTTGCTCGAAACGGTTGAATAAATGCGTTCATTTCGTGCAAATGAAGGAATTTCATGCATTTCGACCGACCGCGAACGGTTTGATCGTCCGCAACATCGATTTCGAGCAAATTCGTCGAATCTCCGTTCCCGGCTACGAAGATAGTTGATTCTGGTTGGATACGTGTGAAAAACCTTAGTTTTATCCAATTATGTGTGATTCTCGAAAAATCGATTATTTCGAACTAACCGCTCGCCCGTAACGTCGGTTTCGACGAGATTCGACGGTATTGTGAAATCGTCGAAGTTCAGGTTCAAAACACCATTGATCCGCTATTGGAGCCGAACTTCCGTGACTTTTTTGCTCCAAATAGTTGAAATAAGTTCATTTCAAGCGAATGGAGAAGATTTATGCATTTCGACCGACCGCGAACGGTTTGGTCGTTCGCAGCATCGATTTCGACCCAAATTCGTCCAATCTTCGTTCCCGGCTACGAAAATGGTTGTCTTTGGTTGAAAACGTGGTCAAAAACCTTAGTTTTGTCCAATTCTGTGTGATTCTTACAAAATCGAGCATTTCGAACTAACCGTTCGCCCGTAACGTCGGTTTCGACAAGATTCGAGGGTTATCGCGAGTTCGTCGAAGTTTCCGTTCAAAACACCAATGATTCGCTATTGCAGCCAAACTTCTGTGACTTTCTTGCTCGAAACGGTTGAAATGCGTTCATTTTGTGCAAATAAAGGAATTTCATGCATTTCGACCGACCGCGAACGGTTCGGTCGTTCGCAACATCGATTTCGAGAAAATTCGTCGAATCTTCAGTCCTGGCGACGAAAATGGTTGTTTCTGGTTCAAAAAGTGTAAAAAACCTTAGTTTTATCTAATCATGTGTGATTCTTGCAAAATCGAGCATTTCGAACTAACTCTTTGCCCGTAACGTCGGATTCGACAACATTCGACGGTATCGTGAGTTCGTCGGAATTTCTGTTTAAAACACCAATGATTCGCTATTGCAGCCAATCTTCCGTGACTTTCTTGCTCGATACGGTTAAAATACGTTTATTCCGTGCAGATGAAGTAATTTCATGCATTTCGACCGACCGCGAACGGTTTGGTCGTTCGCAACGTCGATTTCGACCAATTTCGTCGAATCTTCGTTCCTGGCTACGAAAATGGTTGTTTCTCGTTGGAAACGTGTGAAAAACCTTAGTTTCCATCCAATTATGTGTGATTCTTGCAAATTCGAGCATTTTGAACTAACCGTTCGCCCGTAACGTCGTTTTCGACAAGATTCGACGGTATCGTGAGTTTGTCGAAATTTCCGTTCAAAACACCAATGATTCGCTATTGCAGCCAAACGTCCGTGACTTTCTTGCTCGAAACGGTTGAAATACTTTCATTCCGTGCAAATGGAGGAATTCCATGCATTTCGACCGACCGCGAACGGTTTGGTCGTTCGCAACATCGATTTCGAGCTAATTCGTCAAATCTTCGTTCTCGGCTACGAAAATGGTTGTTTCTGGTTGAAAACGTGTTAAAAACCTTAGTATCATCCAATTATGTTTAATTCTTGCAAAATGGAGCATTTTGAACTAACGTTCGTCCGTAACGTCGTTTTCGACAAGATTCGACGGTATCGTGAGTTCGTCGGAATTTCCGTTCAAAACACCAATGATTCGCTATTGCAGCCAAACTTCCGTGACTTTCTTGCTCGAAACGGTTAAAATACTCTCATTCCGTGCAAATGAAGGAATTTCATGCATTTCGAGCGACCGCGAACGGTTTGGTCGTTCGCAACATCGATTTCGAGCGAATTCGTCCAATTTTCGTTCCCGGCTACGAAAATGGTTGTTTCTGGTTGAAAACGTGTGGAAAACCTCAGTTTTATCTGATCATGTGTGATTCTTGCAAAATCGAGCATTTCGAACAAACCGTTCGCCCGTAACGTCGCTTTCGACAAGATTCGACGGTATCGTGAGTTCGTCGGAATTTCCGTTCAAAACACCAATGATTCGCTATTGCAGCCAAATTTCCGTGACTTTCTTGCTCGAAACGGTTGAAATAATTTTATTCCGTGCAAATAAAGGAATTTCATGCATTTTGGACGACCGCGAAGGGTTTAGTCGTTCGCAACATCGATTTCGACCAAATTCGTCCAATCTTCGTTCCGGCTACGAAAATGGTTGTTTCTAGTTGGAGACGTGTAAGGAACCTTAGTTTTATCCAATTATGTGTGATTCTTGCAAAATCGAGCATTTCGAATTAACCGTTCGCCCGTAACGTCGGTTTCGACAAGATTCGACGGTATCGTGAGATCGTCGAAGTTTCCGTTCAAAACACCAATGATTCGCTATTGCAGCAAACTTCCGTGACTCTCTTGCTCGAAACGGTTGAAATGCGTTTATTGCGTGCAAATGAAGGAATTTCATGCATGTCAACCGACCGCGAACGGTTTGGTCGTTCGCAACATCGATTTCGAGCAAATTCGTCGAATCTTCAGTACCGGCCACGAGAATGGTTGTTTTGGTTGAAAACGTGTCAAAAACCTTAGTTTCATCCAATTAGGTGTGATTCTTGCAAAATCGAGCATTTCGAATTAACCGTTCGCCCGTAACGTCGGTTTCGACAAGATTCGACGGTGTCGTGAGATCGTCGAAGTTTCCGTTCAAAACACCAATGATTCGCTATTGCAGCCAAACTTCCGTGACTCTCTTGCTCGAAACGGTTGAAATGCTTTTTTTGCGTGCAAATGAAGGAATTTCATGCATTTCGACCGACCGCGAACGGTTTGGTCGTTCGCAACATCGATTTCGAGCAAATTCGTCGAATCTTCAGTCCCGGCCACGAGAATGGTTGTTCCTGGTTGGAAACGTGTATAAAACCTTAGTTTTATCCAATTATGTGTGATTCTTGCAAATCGAGCATTTCGAATTAACCGTTCGCCCGTAACGTCGGCTTCGACAGGATTCGAGGGTATCGTGAGTTCGTCGAAGTTTCCGTTCAAAACACCAATGATTAGCTATTGCAGCCAAACTTCCGTGACTCTTTTGCTCGACACGGTTAAAATGCATTCGTTCCGTGCAAACGAAGAAATTTCATGCATTTCGACCGACCGCAAACGGTTTGGTCGTTCGCAGCATCGATTTCGACCAAGTTCGTCCAATCGTCGTTCTCGGCTACGAAAATGGTTGTTTCTGGTTGAAAACGTGTGAAAAACCTTAGTATCATCCAATTATATTCAATTCTTGCAAAATGGCGCATTTTGAACTCACCGTTCGCCCGTAACGTCGTTTTCGACAAGATTCGACGGTATCGTGAGTTTGTCGGAATTTCCGTTCAAAACACCAATGATTCGCTATTGCAGGCAAACTTCCGTGACTTTTTCGCTGAAAACGGTTGAAATACTTTCATTCCGTGCAAATGACGGAATTTCATGCATTTCGACCGACCGCGAACGGTTTGGTCGTTTGCAACATCGATTTCGAGCAAATTCGTCCAATCTTCGTTCCCGGCTATGGAAATGGTTGTTTCTGGTTGAAAACGTGTGGAAAACCTTAGTATCATCCAATTATGTGTGATTCTTACAAATTCGAGCATTTTGAACTAACCGTTCGCCCGTAACGTCGTTTTCGACAAGATTCGACGGTATCGTGAGTTTGTCGAAATTTCCGTTCAAACACCAATGATTCGCTATTGCAGCCAAAACGTCCGTGACTTTCTTGCTCGAAACGGTTGAAGTACTTTCATTCCGTGCAAATAAAGGAATTTTATGCATTTTGGACGACCGCGAAGGGTTTAGTCGTTCGCAACATCGATTTCGAACAAATTCGTCCAATCTTTGTTCCCGGCTACGAAAATGGTTGTTTCTGGTTGGAAACGGGTCAAAAACCTTAGTTTTATCCATTATGTGTGATTCTTGCAAAATCGAGCATTTCGAACAAACCGTTCGCCCGTAACGTCGGTTTCGACAAGATTCGACGGTATCGTGAGTTCGTCGGAATTTCCGTTCAAAACACCAATGATTCGCTATTGCAGTCAAACTTCCGTGACTTTCTTGCTCGGAGCGGTTAAAATACTCTCATTCCGTGCAAACGAAGGAATTCATGCATTTCGACCGACCGCGAACGGTTTGGACGTTCGCAACATCGATTTTGAGCAAATTCGTCCAATCTTCGTTCCCGGCTATGAAAATGGTTGTTTCTGGTTGAAAACGTGTGGAAAACCTTAGTATCATCCAATCATGTGTGATTCTTGCAAAATAATGCATTTCGAACTAACTCTTTGCCCGTAACGTCGGTTTCGACAAGATTCGACGTATCGTGAGTTTGTCGAAATTTCCGTTCAAAACACCAATGATTCGCTATTGCAGCCAAATTTCCGTGACTTTCTTGCTCGAAACGGTTGAAATAATTTCATTCCGTGCAAATAAAGGAATTTCATGCATTTTGGACGACCGCGAAGGGTTTAGTCGTTCGCAACATCGATTTCGACCAAATTCGTCCAATCTTCGTTCCCGGCTACGAAAATGGTTGTTTCTGGTTGAAAACGTGTGAAAACCTTAGTTTTATCCAATTATGTGTGATTCTTGCAAAATCGAGCATTTCGAATTAACCGTTCGCCCGTAACGTCGGTTTCGACAAGATTCGACGGTATCGTGAGATCGTCGAAATTTCCGTTCAAAACACCAATGATTCGCTATTGCAGCCAAACTTCTGTGACTCTCTTGCTCGAAACGGTTGAAATGCGTTCATTGCTTGCAAATGAAGGAATTTCATGCATTTCGACTGACCGCGAACGGTTTGGTCGTTCGCAACATCGATTTCGACCAAATTCGTCCAATCTTTGTTCCCGGCTACGAAAATCGTTGTTTCTGGTTGGAAACGGGTCAAAAACCTTAGTTTTATCCAATTATGTGTGATTCTTGCAAAATCGAGCATTTCGAACAAACCGTTCGCCCGTAACGTCGGTTTCGACAAGATTCGACGGTATCGTGAGTTCGTCGGAATTTCCGTTCAAAACATCTATGATTCGCTATTGCAGCCAAACTTCCGTGACTTTCTTGCTCGAAACGGTTGAAATACTTTCATTCCGTGCAAATAAAGGAATTTCATGCATTTTGGACGACCGCGAAAGGTTTAGTCGTTCGCAACATCGATTTCGACTAAATTCGTCCAATCTTCGTTCCCGGCTATGAAAATGGTTGTTTCCGGTTGAAAACGTGTGGAAAACCTTAGTATCATCCAATCATGTGTGATTCTTGCAAAATCAAGCATTTCGAACTAACTCTTCGCCCGTAACGTCGGTTTCGACAAGATTCGACGGTATCGTGAGTTTGTCGAAATTTCCGTTCAAAACACCAATGATTCGCTATTGCAGCCAAACTTCCGTGACTCTCTTGCTCGAAACGGTTGAAATGCGTTTATTGCGTGCAAATGAAGGAATTTCATGCATTTCGACCGACCGCGAACGGTTTGGTCGTTCGCAACATCGATTTCGAGAAAATTCGTCGAATCTTCAGTCCCGGCCACGAGAATGGTTGTTCCTGGTTGGAAACGTGTATAAAACCTTAGTTTTATCCAATTATGTGTGATTCTTGCAAAATCGAGCATTTCGAATTAACCGTTCGCCCGTAACGTCGGCTTCGACAAGATTCGAGGGTATCGTGAGTTCGTCGAAGTTTCCGTTCAAAACACCAATGATGAGCTATTGCAGCAAAACTTCCGTGACTCTCTTGCTCGAAACGGTTAAAATGCATTCGTTTCGTGCAAACGAAGGAATTTCATGCATTTCGACCGACCGCGAACGGTTTGGTCGTTCGCAGCATCGATTTCGACCAAGTTCGTCCAATCGTCGTTCTCGGCTACGAAAATGGTTGTTTCTGGTTGAAAACGTGTGAAAAACCTTAGTATCATCCAATTATGTTTAATTCTTGCAAAATGGAGCATTTTGAACTCACCGATCGCCCGTAACGTCGTTTTCGACAAGATTCGACGGTATCGTGAGTTTGTCGAAATTTCCGTTCAAAACACCAATGATTCGCTATTGCAGGCAAACTTTCGTGACTTTCTTGCTCAAAACGGTTGAAATACTTTCATTCCGTGCAAATGAAGGAATTTCATGCATTTCGACCGACCGCGAAGTGTCTGGTCGTTTGCAACATCGATTTCGAGCAAATTCGTCCAATCTTCGTTCCCGGCTACGAAAATGGTTGTTTCTGGTTGAAAACGTGTGGAAAACCTTAGTACCATCCAATTATGTGTGATTCTTGCAAATTCGAGCATTTTGAACTAACCGTTCGCCCGTAACGTCGTTTTCGACAAGATTCGACGGTATCGTGAGTTTGTCGAAATTTCCGTTCAAAACACCAATGATTCGCTATTGCAGCCAAACGTCCGTGACTTTCTTGCTCGAAACGGTTGAAATACTTTCATTCCGTGCAAATAAAGGAATTTTATGCATTTTGGACGACCGCGAAGGGTTTAGTCGTTCGCAACATCGATTTCGAACAAATTCGTCCAATCTTTGTTCCCGGCTACGAAAATGGTTGTTTCTGGTTGGAAACGGGTCAAAAACCTTAGTTTTATCCAATTATGTGTGATTCTTGCAAAATCGAGCATTTCGAACAAACCGTTCGCCCGTAACGTCGGTTTCGACAAGATTCGACGGTATCGTGAGTTCGTCGGAATTTCCGTTCAAAACACCAATGATTCGCTATTGCAGTCAAACTTCCGTGACTTTCTTGCTCGGAGCGGTTAAAATACTCTCATTCCGTGCAAATGAAGGAATTTCATGCATTTCGACCGACCGCGAACGGTTTGGTCGTTCGCAACATCGATTTTGAGCAAATTCGTCCAATCTTCGTTCCCGGCTATGAAAATGGTTGTTTCTGGTTGAAAACGTGTGGAAAACCTTAGTATCATCCAATCATGTGTGATTCTTGCAAAATAAAGCATTTCGAACTAACTCTTCGCCCGTAACGTCGGTTTCGACAAGATTCGACGGTATCGTGAGTTTGTCGAAATTTCCGTTCAAAACACCAATGATTCGCTATTGCAGCCAAATTTCCGTGACTTTCTTGCTCGAAACGGTTGAAATAATTTCATTCCGTGCAAATAAAGGAATTTCATGCATTTTGGACGACCGCGAAGGGTTTAGTCGTTCGCAACATCGATTTCGACCAAATTCGTCCAATCTTCGTTCCCGGCTACGAAAATGGTTGTTTCTGGTTGAAAACGTGTGAAAAACCTTAGTTTTATCCAATTATGTGTGATTCTTGCAAAATCGAGCATTTCGAATTAACCGTTCGCCCGTAACGTCGGTTTCGACAAGATTCGACGGTATCGTGAGATCGTCGAAATTTCCGTTCAAAACACCAATGATTCGCTATTGCAGCCAAACTTCTGTGACTCTCTTGCTCGAAACGGTTGAAATGCGTTCATTGCTTGCAAATGAAGGAATTTCATGCATTTCGACTGACCGCGAACGGTTTGGTCGTTCGCAACATCGATTTCGAGCAAATTCGTCGAATCTTCAGTTCCGGCCACGAGAATGGTTGTTCCTGGTTGGAAACGTGTATAAAACCTTAGTTTTATCCAATTATGTGTGATTCTTGCAAAATCGAGCATTTCGAATTAACCGTTCGCCCGTAACGTCGGCGGCGACAAGATTCGAGGGTATCGTGAGTTCGTCGAAGTTTCCGTTCAGAACACCAATGATTAGCTATTGCAGCCAAACTTCCGTGACTCTCTTGCTCGAAACGGTTAAAATGCATTCGTTCCGTGCAAACGAAGGAATTTCATGCATTTCGACCGACCGCGAACGGTTTGGTCGTTCGCAGCATCGATTCCGACTAAATTCGTCGAATCTTCAGTCCCGGCTACGAGAATGGTTGTTTCTAGTTAAAAAAGTAAAAAAGTGTGAAACATCTTAGTTTCATCCAACTGTGTGCGATTCTTGCAAAATCGAGCATTTAACTGACCGTTCGCACGTTAACGTCGATTTCGACAAGATTCGACGCTATCGTGAGTTCGTCGAAATTTCTGTTCAGAACACCAATGATTCGCTATTGCAGCCTAAACTTCTGTAACTTTCTTGCTCGAAACGGTTGAAATACGTTCATTCCGTGCAAATGAAGGAATTTCATGCATTTCGACCGACCGCGAACGGTTTGGCCGTTCGCAACATCGATTTCGACCAAGTTCGTCGAATCTTCGTTCCCGGCTACGAAAATGGTCGTTTCTAGTTGGAGACGTGTAAAGAACCTTAGTTTTATCCAATTATGTGCTGATTCTTGCAAAATCGAGCATTTCGAATTAACGTTCGCCCGTAACGTCGGCTTCGACAAGGTTCGAGGGTATCGTGAGTTCGTCTAAGTTTCCGTTTAAAACACCAATCATTAGCTTTTGCAGCCAAAACTTCCGTGGCTCTCTTGCTCGAAACGGTTGAAATGCGTTCATTCCGTGCAAATGAAGGAATTTCATGCATTTTGACCGACCGCGAACGGTTTGATCGTTCGCAACATCGATTTCGAGCAAATTCGTCGAATCTCCGTTCCGGCTACGAAGATAGTTGATTCTGGTTTGATACGCGTGAAAAACCTTAGTTTTATCCAATTATGTGTGATTTCGGAAAATCAATTATTTCGAACTAACCGTTTCGCCCGTAACGTTGGTTTCGACAAGATCGACGGTATCGTGAGATCGTCGAAGTTTAGGTTCAAAATACCATTGATCGCTATTGGAGCCAAACTTCCGTGACTCTCTTGCTCCAAATAGTTTGAGATGAGTTCATTTGAAGCGAATGGAGAAATTTCATGCATTTCGACCGATCGCGAACGGTTTGGTCGTTCGCAGCATCGATTTTAACCAAATTCGTCCAATCTTCGTTCCCGGCTACGGAAATGGTTGTTTTTGGTTGAAACGTGTCAAAAACCTTAGTTTCATCCAATTATGTGTGATTCTTACAAAATCGAGCATTTCGAACTGACCGTTCGCCCGTAACGTCGGTTTCGACAAGATTCGCTGGTATCGTGAGTTCGTCAAAGTTTCCGTTCAAAACACCAATGATTCGCTATTGCAGCCAAACTTCTGTGACTTTCTTGCTCGATACGGTTGAAATGCGTTCATTTTGTTCAAATAAAGGAATTCATGCATTTCGACCGACCGCGAACGGTTTGGTCGTTCGCAACATCGATTTCGACCAAGTTCGTCGAACTTTCGTTCCCGGCTACAAAAATGGTTGTTTCTGGTTGGAAACGTGTAAAAAACCTCAGTTTTATCCAATTATGTGTGATTCTTGCAAAATCGAGCATTTCGAATTAACCGTTCGCCCGTAACGTCGGTTTCGACAAGATTCGACGGTATCGTGAGATCGTCGAAGTTTCCGTTCAAACACCAATGATTCGCTATTGCAGCCAAACTTCTGTGACTTTTTTGCTCGAAACGGTTTGAAATGCGTTCAATCCGTGCAAGTGAAGGAATTTCATGCAATTCGACCGACCGCAAACGGTTTAGTCGTTCGCAACATTGATTTAGAGCAAATTCGTCAAATCTTCAGTCCCGGCTACGAGAATGGTTGTTTCTAGTTAAAAAAGTGTAAAACGTCTTAGTTTCATCCAGCTGTGTGCGATTCTTGCAAAATAGAGCATTTCGAACTGACCGTTCGCACGTAACGTCGATTTCGACAAGATTCGACGCTATCGTAAGTTTGTCGAAATTTCCGTTCAAAACACCAATGATTCGGTATTGCAGCCAAACTTCCGTGACTTTCTTGCTCAAGACGGTTGAAATACTTTCATTTCGTGCAAATGAAGGAATTTCATGCATTTCGACCGACCGCGAACGGTTTGGTCGTTTGCAACATCGATTTCGAGCAAATTCGTCCAATCTTCGTTCCCGGCTACGAAAATGGTTGTTTCTGGTTGGCAACGTGTGGAAAACCTTAGTATCATCCAATTATGTGTGATTCTTGCAAATTCGAGCATTTTGAACTAACTCTTCGCCCGTAACGTCGGTTTCGACAAGATTCGACGGTATCGTGAGTTTGTCGAAATTTCCGTTCAAAACACCAATGATTCGCTATTGCAGCCAAATTCCCGTGACTTTCTCGCTCGAAACGGTGAAATAATTTCATTCCGTGCAAATAAAGGAATTTCATGCATTTTGGACGACCGCGAAGGGTTTAGTCGTTCGCAACATCGATTTCGACCAAATTCGTCCAATCTTCATTCCCGGCTACGAAAATGGTCGTTTCTAGTTGGAGACGTGTAAAGAACCTTAGTTTTATCCAATTATGTGTGATTCTTGCAAAATCGAGAATTCGAATCAACCGTTCGCCCGTAACGTCGGCTTCGACAAGGTTCGAGGGTATCGTGAGTTCGTATAAGTTTCCGTTTCAAACACCAATCATTAGCTTTCGCAGCTAAACTTGCGTGACTCTCTTGCTCAAAACGGTTGAATAAATGCGTTCATTTCGTGCAAATGAAGGAATTTCATGCATTTCGACCGACCGCGAACGGTTTGATCGTCCGCAACATCGATTTCGAGCAAATTCGTCGAATCTCCGTTCCCGGCTACGAAGATAGTTGTTTCTGGTTGGATACGTGTGAAAAACCTTAGTTTTTATCCAATTATGTGTGATTCTCGAAAAATCGATTATTTCGAACTAACCGCTCGCCCGTAACGTCGGTTTCGACGAGATTCGACGGTATTGTGAAATCGTCGAAGTTCAGGTTCAAAACACCATTGATCCGCTATTGGAGCCGAACTTCCGTGACTTTTTTGCTCCAAATAGTAGAAATAAGTTCATTTCAAGCGAATGGAGAAATTTTATGCATTTCGACCGACCGCGAACGGTTTGGTCGTTCGCAGCATCGATTTCGACCAAATTCGTCCAATCTTAGTTCCCGGCTACGAAAATGGTTGTTTTTGGTTGAAAACGTGTCAAAAACCTTAGTTTCGTCCAATCTGTGTGATTCTCACAAAATCGAGCATTTCGAACTAACCGTTCGCCCGTAACGTCGGTTTCGACAAGATTCGAGGGTATCGCGAGTTCGTCGAAGTTTCCGTTCAAAACACCAATGATTCGCTATTGCAGCCAAACTTCTGTGACTTTCTTGCTCGAAACGGTTGAAATGCGTTTATTTTGTGCAAATAAAGGAATTTCATGCATTTCGACCGACCGCGAACGGTTCGGTCGTTCGCAACATCGATTTCGAGAAAATTCGTCGAATCTTCAGTCCTGGCGACGAAAATGGTTGTTTCTGGTTCAAAAAGTGTAAAAAACCTTAGTTTTATCTAATCATGTGTGATTCTTGCAAAATCGAGCATTTCGAACTAACTCTTTGCCCGTAACGTCGGATTCGACAACATTCGACGGTATCGTGAGTTCGTCGGAATTTCTGTTTAAAACACCAATGATTCGCTATTGCAGCCAATCTTCCGTGACTTTCTTGCTCGATACGGTTAAAATATGTTCATTCCGTGCAGATGAAGTAATTTCATGCATTTCGACCAACTTCGAACGGTTTGGTCGTTCGCAACGTCGATTTCGACCAATTTCGTCGAATCTTCGTTCCTGGCTACGAAAATGGTTGTTTCTCGTTGGAAACGTGTGAAAAACCTTAGTTCCATCCAATTATGTGTGATTCTTGCGAATTCGAGCATTTTGAACTAACCGTTCGCCCGTAACGTGGGCTTCGACAAGGTTCGAGGGTATCGTGAGTTCGTCTAAGTTTCCGTTTAAAACACCAATCATTAGCTTTTGCAGCCAAACTTCCGTGACTCTCTTGCTCGAAACGGTTGAAATACTTTCATTCCGTGCAAATAAAGGAATTTTATGCATTTTGGACGACCGCGAAGGGTTTAGTCGTTCGCAACATCGATTTCGACCAAATTCGTCCAATCTTTGTTCCCGGCTACGAAAATGGTTGTTTCTGGTTGGAAACGGGTCAAAAACCTTAGTTTTATCCAATTATGTGTGATTCTTGCAAAATCGAGCATTTCGAACAAACCGTTCGCCCGTAACGTCGGTTTCGACAAGATTCGACGGTATCGTGAGTTCGTCGGAATTTCCGTTCAAAACACCAATGATTCGCTATTGCAGCCAAACTTCCGTGACTTTCTTGCTCGAAGCGGTTAAAATACTCTCATTCCGTGCAAATGAAGGAATTTCATGCATTTCGACCGACCGCGAACGGTTTGGTCGTTCGCAACATCGATTTTGAGCAAATTCGTCCAATCTTCGTTCCCGGCTATGAAAATGGTTGTTTCTGGTTGAAAACGTGTGGAAAACCTTAGTATCATCCGATCATGTGTGATTCTTGCAAAATAAAGCATTTCGAACTAACCGTTCGTCCGTAACGTCGTTTTCGACAAGATTCGACGGTATCGTGAGTTCGTCGGAATTTCCGTTCAAAACACCAATGATTCGCTATTGCAGCCAAACTTCCGTGACTTTCTTGCTCGAAACGGTTAAAATACTCTCATTCCGTGCAAATGAAGGAATTTCATGCATTTCGAGCGACCGCGAACGGTTTGGTCGTTCGCAACATCGATTTCGAGCGAATTCGTCCAATTTTCGTTCCCGGCTACGAAAATGGTTGTTTCTGGTTGAAAACGTGTGGAAAACCTCAGTTTTATCTGATCATGTGTGATTCTTGCAAAATCGAGCATTTCGAACAAACCGTTCGCCCGTAACGTCGCTTTCGACAAGATTCGACGGTATCGTGAGTTCGTCGGAATTTCCGTTCAAAACACCAATGATTCGCTATTGCAGCCAAATTTCCGTGACTTTCTTGCTCGAAACGGTTGAAATAATTTTATTCCGTGCAAATAAAGGAATTTCATGCATTTTGGACGACCGCGAAGGGTTTAGTCGTTCGCAACATCGATTTCGACCAAATTCGTCCAATCTTCGTTCCCGGCTACGAAAATGGTTGTTTCTGGTTGAAAACGTGTGAAAAACCTTAGTTTTATCCAATTATGTGTGATTCTTGCAAAATCGAGCATTTCGAATTAACCGTTCGCCCGTAACGTCGGTTTCGACAAGATTCGACGGTATCGTGAGATCGTCGAAGTTTCCGTTCAAAACACCAATGATTCGCTATTGCAGCCAAACTTCCGTGACTCTCTTGCTCGAAACGGTTGAAATGCGTTTATTGCGTGCAAATGAAGGAATTTCATGCATTTCGACCGACCGCGAACGGTTTGGTCGTTCGCAACATCGATTTCGAGCAAATTCGTCGAATCTTCAGTACCGGCCACGAGAATGGTTGTTTTTGGTTGAAAACGTGTCAAAAACCTTAGTTTCATCCAATTAGGTGTGATTCTTGCAAAATCGAGCATTTCGAATTAACCGTTCGCCCGTAACGTCGGTTTCGACAAGATTCGACGGTGTCGTGAGATCGTCGAAGTTTCCGTTCAAAACACCAATGATTCGCTATTGCAGCCAAACTTCCGTGACTCTCTTGCTCGAAACGGTTGAAATGCTTTTTTTGCGTGCAAATAAAGGAATTTCATGCATTTCGACCGACCGCGAACGGTTTGGTCGTTCGCAACATCGATTTCGAGCAAATTCGTCGAATCTTCAGTCCCGGCCACGAGAATGGTTGTTCCTGGTTGGAAACGTGTATAAAACCTTAGTTTTATCCAATTATGTGTGATTCTTGCAAAATCGAGCATTTCGAATTAACCGTTCGCCCGTAACGTCGGCTTCGACAAGATTCGAGGGTATCGTGAGTTCGTCGAAGTTTCCGTTCAAAACACCAATGATTAGCTATTGCAGCCAAACTTCCGTGACTCTTTTGCTCGACACGGTTAAAATGCATTCGTTCCGTGCAAACGAAGAAATTTCATGCATTTCGACCGACCGCAAACGGTTTGGTCGTTCGCAGCATCGATTTCGACCAAGTTCGTCCAATCGTCGTTCTCGGCTACGAAAATGGTTGTTTCTGGTTGAAAACGTGTGAAAAACCTTAGTATCATCCAATTATGTTTAATTCTTGCAAAATGGAGCATTTTGAACTCACCGTTCGCCCGTAACGTCGTTTTCGACAAGATTCGACGGTATCGTGAGTTTGTCGAAATTTCCGTTCACAACACCAATGATTCGCTATTGCAGGCAAACTTCCGTGACTTTCTTGCTCAAAACGGTTGAAATACTTTCATTCCGTGCAAATAAAGGAATTTCATGCATTTCGACCGACCGCGAACGGTTTGGTCGTTTGCAACATCGATTTCGAGCAAATTCGTCCAATCTTCGTTCCCGGCTATGGAAATGGTTGTTTCTGGTTGAAAACGTGTGGAAAACCTTAGTATCATCCAATTATGTGTGATTCTTGCAAATTCGAGCATTTTGAACTAACCGTTCGCCCGTAACGTCGTTTTCGACAAGATTCGACGGTATCGTGGGTTTGTCGAAATTTCCGTTCAAAACACCAATGATTCGCTATTGCAGCCAAACGTCCGTGACTTTCTTGCTCGAAACGGTTGAAGTACTTTCATTCCGTGCAAATAAAGGAATTTTATGCATTTTGGACGACCGCGAAGGGTTTAGTCGTTCGCAACATCGATTTCGAACAAATTCGTCCAATCTTTGTTCCCGGCTACGAAAATGGTTGTTTCTGGTTGGAAACGGGTCAAAAACCTTAGTTTTATCCAATTATGTGTGATTCTTGCAAAATCGAGCATTTCGAACAAACCGTTCGCCCGTAACGTCGGTTTCGACAAGATTCGACGGTATCGTGAGTTTGTTGAAATTTCCGTTCAAAACACCAATGATTCGCTATTGCAGCCAAACTTCCGTGACTCTCTTGCTCGAAAGGGTTGAAATGCGTTTATTGCGTGCAAATGAAGGAATTTCATGCATTTCGACCGACCGCGAACGGTTTGGTCGTTTGCAACATCGATTTCGAGCAAATTCGTCCAATCTTCGTTCCCGGCTACGAAAATGGTTGTTTCTGGTTGGCAACGTGTGGAAAACCTTAGTATCATCCAATTATGTGTGATTCTTGCAAATTCGAGCATTTTGAACTAACTCTTCGCCCGTAACGTCGGTTTCGACAAGATTCGACGGTATCGTGAGTTTGTCGAAATTTCCGTTCAAAACACCAATGATTCGCTATTGCAGCCAAATTCCCGTGACTTTCTTGCTCGAAACGGTTGAAATAATTTCATTCCGTGCAAATAAAGGAATTTCATGCATTTTGGACGACCGCGAAGGGTTTAGTCGTTCGCAACATCGATTTCGACCAAATTCGTCCAATCTTCGTTCCCGGCTACGAAAATGGTCGTTTCTAGTTGGAGACGTGTAAAGAACCTTAGTTTTATCCAATTATGTGTGATTCTTGCAAAATCGAGAATTTCGAATCAACCGTTCGCCCGTAACGTCGGCTTCGACAAGGTTCGAGGGTATCGTGAGTTCGTATAAGTTTCCGTTTCAAACACCAATCATTAGCTTTCGCAGCCAAACTTGCGTGACTCTCTTGCTCGAAACGGTTGAATAAATGCGTTCATTTCGTGCAAATGAAGGAATTTCATGCATTTCGACCGACCGCGAACGGTTCGATCGTCCGCAACATCGATTTCGAGCAAATTCGTCGAATCTCCGTTCCCGGCTACGAAGATAGTTGATTCTGGTTGGATACGTGTGAAAAACCTTAGTTTTATCCAATTATGTGTGATTCTCGAAAAATCGATTATTTCGAACTAACCGCTCGCCCGTAACGTCGGTTTCGACGAGATTCGACGGTATTGTGAAATCGTCGAAGTTCAGGTTCAAAACACCATTGATCCGCTATTGGAGCCGAACTTCCGTGACTTTTTTGCTCCAAATAGTTGAAATAAGTTCATTTCAAGCGAATGGAGAAGATTTATGCATTTCGACCGACCGCGAACGGTTTGGTCGTTCGCAGCATCGATTTCGACCAAATTCGTCCAATCTTCGTTCCCGGCTACGAAAATGGTTGTTTTTGGTTGAAAACGTGTCAAAAACCTTAGTTTCGTCCAATTCTGTGTGATTCTTACAAAATCGAGCATTTCGAACTAACCGTTCGCCCGTAACGTCGGTTTCGACAAGATTCGAGGGTATCGCGAGTTCGTCGAAGTTTCCGTTCAAAACACCAATGATTCGCTATTGCAGCCAAACTCCTGTGACTTTCTTGCTCGAAACGGTTGAAATGCGTTCATTTTGTGCAAATAAAGGAATTTCATGCATTTCGACCGACCGCGAACGGTTCGGTCGTTCGCAACATCGATTTCGAGAAAATTCGTCGAATCTTCAGTCCTGGCGACGAAAATGGTTGTTTCTGGTTCAAAAAGTGTAAAAAACCTTAGTTTTATCTAATCATGTGTGATTCTTGCAAAATCGAGCATTTCGAACTAACTCTTTGCCCGTAACGTCGGATTCGACAACATTCGACGGTATCGTGAGTTCGTCGGAATTTCTGTTTAAAACACCAATGATTCGCTATTGCAGCCAATCTTCCGTGACTTTCTTGCTCGATACGGTTAAAATACGTTCATTCCGTGCAGATGAAGTAATTTCATGCATTTCGACCGACCGCGAACGGTTTGGTCGTTCGCAACGTCGATTTCGACCAATTTCGTCGAATCTTCGTTCCTGGCTACGAAAATGGTTGTTTCTCGTTGGAAACGTGTGAAGAACCTTAGTTCCATCCAATTATGTGTGATTCTTGCAAATTCGAGCATTTTGAACTAACCGTTCGCCCGTAACGTCGTTTTCGACAAGATTCGACGGTATCGTGAGTTTGTCGAAATTTCCGTTCAAAACACCAATGATTCGCTATTGCAGCCAAACGTCCGTGACTTTCTTGCTCAAGACTGTTGAAATACTTTCATTTCGTGCAAATGAAGGAATTTCATGCATTTCGACCGACCGCGAGCGGTTTGGTCGTTTGCAACATCGATTTCGAGCAAATTCGTCCAATCTTCGTTCCCGGCTACGAAAATGGTTGTTTCTGGTTGGCAACGTGTGGAAAACCTTAGTATCATCCAATTATGTGTGATTCTTGCAAATTCGAGCATTTTGAACTAACTCTTCGCCCGTAACGTCGGTTTCGACAAGATTCGACGGTATCGTGAGTTTGTCGAAATTTCCGTTCAAAACACCAATGATTCGCTATTGCAGCCAAACGTCCGTGACTTTCTTGCTCGAAACGGTTGAAATAATTTTATTCCGTGCAAATAAAGGAATTTCATGCATTTTGGACGACCGCGAAGGGTTTAGTCGTTCGCAACATCGATTTCGACCAAATTCGTCCAATCTTCGTTCCCGGCTACGAAAATGGTTGTTTCCGGTTGAAAACGTGTGAAAAACCTTAGTTTTATCCAATTATGTGTGATTCTTGCAAAATCGAGCATTTCGAATTAACCGTTCGCCCGTAACGTCGGTTTCGACAAGATTCGACGGTATCGTGAGATCGTCGAAGTTTCCGTTCAAAACACCAATGATTCGCTATTGCAGCCAAACTTCCGTGACTCTCTTGCTCGAAACGGTTGAAATGCGTTTATTGCGTGCAAATGAAGGAAGGAAGGAATGGTTGTTTCTAGTTAAAATTGTAAAACGTCTTAGTTTCATCCAGCTGTGTGCGATTCTTGCAAAATCGAGCATTTCGAACTGACCGTTCGCACGTAACGTCGATTTCGACAAGATTCGACGCTATCGTGAGTTTGTCGAAATTTCCGTTCAAAACACCAATGATTCGGTATTGCAGCCAAACTTCCGTGACTTTCTTGCTCAAGACTGTTGAAATACTTTCATTTCGTGCAAATGAAGGAATTTCATGCATTTCGACCGACCGCGAGCGGTTTGGTCGTTTGCAACATCGATTTCGAGCAAATTCGTCCAATCTTCGTTCCCGGCTACGAAAATGGTTGTTTCTGGTTGGCAACGTGTGGAAAACCTTAGTATCATCCAATTATGTGTGATTCTTGCAAATTCGAGCATTTTGAACTAACTCTTCGCCCGTAACGTCGGTTTCGACAAGATTCGACGGTATCGTGAGTTTGTCGAAATTTCCGTTCAAAACACCAATGATTCGCTATTGCAGCCAAACGTCCGTGACTTTCTTGCTCGAAACGGTTGAAATAATTTCATTCCGTGCAAATAAAGGAATTTCATGCATTTTGGACGACCGCGAAGGGTTTAGTCGTTCGCAACATCGATTTCGACCAAATTCGTCCAATCTTCGTTCCCGGCTACGAAAATGGTCGTTTCTAGTTGGAGACGTGTAAAGAACCTTAGTTTTATCCAATTATGTGTGATTCTTGCAAAATCGAGAATTTCGAATTAACCGTTCGCCCGTAACGTCGGCTTCGACAAGGTTCGAGGGTATCGTGAGTTCGTATAAGTTTCCGTTTCAAACACCAATCATTAGCTTTCGCAGCCAAACTTGCGTGACTCTCTTGCTCGAAACGGTTGAATAAATGCGTTCATTTCGTGCAAATGAAGGAATTTCATGCATTTCGACCGACCGCGAACGGTTTGATCGTCCGCAACATCGATTTCGAGCAAATTCGTCGAATCTCCGTTCCCGGCTACGAAGATAGTTGATTCTGGTTGGATACGTGTGGAAAACCTTAGTTTTATCCAATTATGTGTGATTCTCGAAAAATCGATTATTTCGAACTAACCGCTCGCCCGTAACGTCGGTTTCGACGAGATTCGACGGTATTGTGAAATCTCCGAAGTTCAGGTTCAAAACACCATTGATCCGCTATTGGAGCCGAACTTCCGTGACTTTTTTGCTCCAAATAGTTGAAATAAGTTCATTTCAAGCGAATGGAGAAGATTTATGCATTTCGACCGACCGCGAACGGTTTGGTCGTTCGCAGCATCGATTTCGACCAAATTCGTCCAATCTTCGTTCCCGGCTACGAAAATGGTTGTTTTTGGTTGAAAACGTGTCAAAAACCTTAGTTTCGTCCAATTCTGTGTGATTCTTACAAAATCGAGCATTTCGAACTAACCGTTCGCCCGTAACGTCGGTTTCGACAAGATTCGAGGGTATCGCGAGTTCGTCGAAGTTTCCGTTCAAAACACCAATGATTCGCTATTGCAGCCAAACTTCTGTGACTTTCTTGCTCGAAACGGTTGAAATGCGTTCATTTTGTGCAAATAAAGGAATTTCATGCATTTCGACCGACCGCGAACGGTTCGGTCGTTCGCAACATCGATTTCGAGAAAATTCGTCGAATCTTCAGTCCTGGCGACGAAAATGGTTGTTTCTGGTTCAAAAAGTGTAAAAAACCTTAGTTTTATCTAATCATGTGTGATTCTTGCAAAATCGAGCATTTCGAACTAACTCTTTGCCCGTAACGTCGGATTCGACAACATTCGACGGTATCGTGAGTTCGTCGGAATTTCTGTTTAAAACACCAATGATTCGCTATTGCAGCCAATCTTCCGTGACTTTCTTGCTCGATACGGTTAAAATACGTTCATTCCGTGCAGATGAAGTAATTTCATGCATTTCGACCGACCGCGAACGGTTTGGTCGTTCGCAACGTCGATTTCGACCAATTTCGTCGAATCTTCGTTCCTGGCTACGAAAATGGTTGTTTCTCGTTGGAAACGTGTGAAAAACCTTAGTTCCATCCAATTATGTGTGATTCTTGCAAATTCGAGCATTTTGAACTAACCGTTCGCCCGTAACGTCGTTTTCGACAAGATTCGACGGTATCGTGAGTTTGTCGAAATTTCCGTTCAAAACACCAATGATTCGCTATTGCAGCCAAACGTCCGTGACTTTCTTGCTCGAAACGGTTGAAATACTTTCATTCCGTGCAAATGGAGGAATTCCATGCATTTCGACCGACCGCGAACGGTTTGGTCGTTCGCAACATCGATTTCGAGCTAATTCGTCAAATCTTCGTTCTCGGCTACGAAAATGGTTGTTTCTGGTTGAAAACGTGTTAAAAACCTTAGTATCATAGAAATTATGTTTAATTCTTGCAAAATGGAGCATTTTAAACTAACCGTTCGTCCGTAACGTCGTTTCGACAAGATTCGACGGTATCGTGAGTTCGTCGGAATTTCCGTTCAAAACACCAATGATTCGCTATTGCAGCCAAACTTCCGTGACTTTCTTGCTCGAAACGGTTAAAATACTCTCATTCCGTGCAAATGAAGGAATTTCATGCATTTCGAGCGACCGCGAACGGTTTGGTCGTTCGCAACATCGATTTCGAGCGAATTCGTCCAATTTTCGTTCCCGGCTACGAAAATGGTTGTTTCTGGTTGAAAACGTGTGGAAAACCTCAGTTTTATCTGATCATGTGTGATTCTTGCAAAATCGAGCATTTCGAACAAACCGTTCGCCCGTAACGTCGCTTTCGACAAGATTCGACGGTATCGTGCGTTCGTCGGAATTTCTGTTCAAAACACCAATGATTCGCTATTGCAGCCGAATTTCCGTGACTTTCTTGCTCGAAACGGTTGAAATAATTTTATTCCGTGCAAATAAAGGAATTTCATGCATTTTGGACGACCGCGAAGGGTTTAGTCGTTCGCAACATCGATTTCGACCAAATTCGTCCAATCTTCGTTCCCGGCTACGAAAATGGTTGTTTCCGGTTGAAAACGTGTGAAAAACCTTAGTTTTATCCAATTATGTGTGATTCCTGCAAAATCGAGCATTTCGAATTAACCGTTCGCCCGTAACGTCGGTTTCGACAAGATTCGACGGTATCGTGAGATCGTCGAAGTTTCCGTTCAAAACACCAATGATTCGCTATTGCAGCCAAACTTCCGTGACTCTCTTGCTCGAAACGGTTGAAATGCGTTTATTGCGTGCAAATGAAGGAATTTCATGCATTTCGACCGACCGCGAACGGTTTGGTCGTTCGCAACATCGATTTCGAGCAAATTCGTCGAATCTTCAGTACCGGCCACGAGAATGGTTGTTTTTGGTTGAAAACGTGTCAAAAACCTTAGTTTCATCCAATTAGGTGTGATTCTTGCAAAATCGAGCATTTCGAATTAACCGTTCGCCCGTAACGTCGGTTTCGACAAGATTCGACGGTGTCGTGAGATCGTCGAAGTTTCCGTTCAAAACACCAATGATTCGCTATTGCAGCCAAACTTCCGTGACTCTCTTGCTCGAAACGGTTGAAATGCTTTTTTTGCGTGCAAATGAAGGAATTTCATGCATTTCGACCGACCGCGAACGGTTTGGTCGTTCGCAACATCGATTTCGAGCAAATTCGTCGAATCTTCAGTCCCGGCCACGAGAATGGTTGTTCCTGGTTGGAAACGTGTATAAAACCTTAGTTTTATCCAATTATGTGTGATTCTTGCAAAATCGAGCATTTCGAATTAACCGTTCGCCCGTAACGTCGGCTTCGACAAGATTCGAGGGTATCGTGAGTTCGTCGAAGTTTCCGTTCAAAACACCAATGATTAGCTATTGCAGCCAAACTTCCGTGACTCTTTTGCTCGACACGGTTAAAATGCATTCGTTCCGTGCAAACGAAGAAATTTCATGCATTTCGACCGACCGCAAACGGTTTGGTCGTTCGCAGCATCGATTTCGACCAAGTTCGTCCAATCGTCGTTCTCGGCTACGAAAATGGTTGTTTCTGGTTGAAAACGTGTGAAAAACCTTAGTATCATCCAATTATATTTAATTCTTGCAAAATGGCGCATTTTGAACTCACCGTTCGCCCGTAACGTCGTTTTCGACAAGATTCGACGGTATCGTGAGTTTGTCGAAATTCCGTTCAAAACACCAATGATTCGCTATTGCAGGCAAACTTCCGTGACTTTTTCGCTCAAAACGGTTGAAATACTTTCATTCCGTGCAAATGACGGAATTTCATGCATTTCGACCGACCGCGAACGGTTTGGTCGTTTGCAACATCGATTTCGAGCAAATTCGTCCAATCTTCGTTCCCGGCTATGGAAATGGTTGTTTCTGGTTGAAAACGTGTGGAAAACCTTAGTATCATCCAATTATGTGTGATTCTTACAAATTCGAGCATTTTGAACTAACCGTTCGCCCGTAATGTCGTTTTCGACAAGATTCGACGGTATCGTGAGTTTGTCGAAATTTCCGTTCAAAACACCAATGATTCGCTATTGCAGCCAAACGTCCGTGACTTTCTTGCTCGAAACGGTTGAAGTACTTTCATTCCGTGCAAATAAAGGAATTTTATGCATTTTGGACGACCGCGAAGGGTTTAGTCGTTCGCAACATCGATTTCGAACAAATTCGTCCAATCTTTGTTCCCGGCTACGAAAATGGTTGTTTCTGGTTGGAAACGGGTCAAAAACCTTAGTTTTATCCAATTATGTGTGATTCTTGCAAAATCGAGCATTTCGAACAAACCGTTCGCCCGTAACGTCGGTTTCGACAAGATTCAACGGTATCGTGAGTTCGTCGGAATTTCCGTTCAAAACACCAATGATTCGCTATTGCAGCCAAACTTCCGTGACTTTCTCGCTCGAAGCGGTAAAAATACTCTCATTCCGTGCAAATGAAGGAATTTCATGCATTTCGACCGACCGCGAACGGTTTGGTCGTTCGCAACATCGATTTTGAGCAAATTCGTCCAATCTTCGTTCCCGGCTATGGAAATGGTTGTTTCTGGTTGAAAACGTGTGGAAAACCTTAGTATCATCCAATCATGTGTGATTCTTGCAAAATAAAGCATTTCGAACTAACTCTTCGCCCGTAACGTCGGTTTCGACAAGATTCGACGGTATCGTGAGTTTGTCGAAATTTCCGTTCAAAACACCAATGATTCGCTATTGCAGCCAAATTTCCGTGACTTTCTTGCTCGAAACGGTTGAAGTAATTTCATTCCGTGCAAATAAAGGAATTTCATGCATTTTGGACGACCGCGAAGGGTTTAGTCGTTCGCAACATCGATTTCGACCAAATTCGTCCAATCTTCGTTCCCGGCTACGAAAATGGTTGTTTCTGGTTGAAAACGTGTGAAAAACCTTAGTTTTATCCAATTATGTGTGATTCTTGCAAATTCGAGCATTTTGAACTAACTCTTCGCCCGTAACGTCGGTTTCGACAAGATTCGACGGTATCGTGAGTTTGTCGAAATTTCCGTTCAAAACACCAATGATTCGCTATTGCAGCTAAACTTCCGTGACTTTCTTGCTCAAAACGGTTGAAATACTTTCATTCCGTGCAAATGAAGGAATTTCATGCAGTTCGACCGACCGCAAACGGTTTGGTCGTTTGCAACATCGATTTCGAGCAAATTCGTCCAATCTTCGTTCCCGGCTACGAAAATGGTTGTTTCTGGTTGAAAACGTGTGGAAAACCTTAGTATCATCTAATTAGGTGTGATTCTTGCAAATTCGAGCATTTTGAACTGACCGTTCGCCCGTAACGTCGTTTTCGACAAGATTCGACGGTATCGTGAGTTTGTCGAAATTTCCGTTCAAAACACCAATGATTCGCTATTGCAGCCAAACGTCCGTGACTTTCTTGCTCGAAACGGTTGAAATACTTTCATTCCGTGCAAATAAAGGAATTTTATGCATTTTGGACGACCGCGAAGGGTTTAGTCGTTCGCAACATCGATTTCGACCAAATTCGTCCAATCTTTGTTCCCGGCTACGAAAATCGTTGTTTCTGGTTGGAAACGGGTCAAAAACCTTAGTTTTATCCAATTATGTGTGATTCTTGCGAAATCGAGCATTTCGAACAAACCGTTCGCCCGTAACGTCGGTTTCGACAAGATTCGACGGTATCGTGAGTTCGTCGGAATTTCCGTTCAAAACACCTATGATTCGCTATTGCAGCCAAATTCCTGTGACTTTCTTGCTCGAAACGGTTGAAATAATTTCATTCCGTGCAAATAAAGGAATTTCATGCATTTTGGATGACCGCGAAGGGTTTAGTCGTTCGCAACATCGATTTCGACCAAATTCGTCCAATCTTCGTTCCCGGCTACGAAAATGGTCGTTTCTAGTTGGAGACGTGTAAAGAACCTTAGTTTTATCCAATTATGTGTGATTCTTGCAAAATCGAGAATTTCGAATCAACCGTTCGCCCGTAACGTCGGCTTCGACAAGGTTCGAGGGTATCGTGAGTTCGTATAAGTTTCCGTTCCAAACACCAATCATTAGCTTTCGCAGCCAAACTTGCGTGACTCTCTTGCTCGAAACGGTTGAATAAATGCGTTCATTTCGTGCAAATGAAGGAATTTCATGCATTTCGACCGACCGCGAACGGTTTGATCGTCTGCAACATCGATTTCGAGCAAATTCGTCGAATCTCCGTTCCCGGCTACGAAGATAGTTGATTCTGGTTCGATACGTGTGGAAAACCTTAGTTTTATCCAATTATGTGTGATTCTCGAAAAATCGATTATTTCGAACTAACCGCTCGCCCGTAACGTCGGTTTCGACGAGATTCGACGGTATTGTGAAATCGTCGAAGTTCAGGTTCAAAACACCATTGATCCGCTATTGCAGCCGAACTTCCGTGACTTTTTTGCTCCAAATAGTTGAAATAAGTTCATTTCAAGCGAATGGAGAAATTTTATGCATTTCGACCGACCGCGAACGGTTTGGTCGTTCGCAACATCGACTTTGAGCAAATTCGTCCAATCTTCGTTCCCGGCTACGAAAATGGTTGTTTTTGGTTGAAAACGTGTCAAAAACCTTAGTTTCGTCTAATTCTGTGTGATTCTTACAAAATCGAGCATTTCGAACTAACCGTTCGCCCGTAACGTCGGTTTCGACAAGATTCGAGGGTATCGCGAGGTCGTCGAAGTTTCCGTTCAAAACACCAATGATTCGCTATTGCAGCTAAACTTCTGTGACTTTCTTGCTCGAAACGGTTGAAATGCGTTCATTTTGTGCAAATAAAGGAATTTCATGCATTTCGACCGACCGCAAACGGTTCGGTCGTTCGCAACATCGATTTCGAGAAAATTCGTCGAATCTTCAGTCCTGGCGACGAAAATGGTTGTTTCTGGTTCAAAAAGTGTAAAAAACCTTAGTTTTATCTAATCATGTGTGATTCTTGCAAAATCGAGCATTTCAAACTAACTCTTTGCCCGTAACGTCGGATTCGACAACATTCGACGGTATCGTGAGTTCGTCGGAATTTCTGTTTAAAACACCAATGATTCGCTATTGCAGCCAATCTTCCGTGACTTTCTTGCTCGATACGGTTAAAATACGTTCATTCCGTGCAGATGAAGTAATTTCATGCATTTCGACCGACCGCGAACGGTTTGGTCGTTCGCAACGTCGATTTCGACCAATTTCGTCGAATCTTCGTTCCTGGCTACGAAAATGGTTGTTTCTCGTTGGAAACGTGTGAAAAACCTTAGTTCCATCCAATTATGTGTGATTCTTGCAAATTCGAGCATTTTGAACTAACCGTTCGCCCGTAACGTCGTTTTCGACAAGATTCGACGGTATCGTGAGTTTGTCGAAATTTCCGTTCAAAACACCAATGATTAGCTATTGCAGCCAAACTTCCGTGACTCTTTTGCTCAAAACGGTTAAAATGCATTCGTTCCGTGCAAACGAAGAAATTTCATGCATTTCGACCGACCGCGAACGGTTTGGTCGTTCGCAACATCGACTTTGAGCAAATTCGTTCAATCTCCGTTCCCGGCTATGAAAATGGTTGTTTCCGGTTGAAAACGTGTGGAAAACCTTAGTATCATCCAATCATGTGTGATTCTTGCAAAATCAAATATTTCGAACTAACTCTTCGCCCGTAACGTCAGTTTCGACAAGATTCGACGGTATCGTGAGTTTGTCGAAATTTCCGTTCAAAACACCAATGATTCGCTATTGCAGCCAAACTTCCGTGACTCTCTTGCTCGAAACGGTTGAAATGCGTTTATTGCGTGCAAATGAAGGAATTTCATGCATTTCGACCGACCGCGAACGGTTTGGTCGTTCGCAACATCGATTTCGAGAAAATTCGTCGAATCTTCAGTCCCGGCCACGAGAATGGTTGTTCCTAGTTGGAAACGTGTATAAAACCTTAGTTTTATCCAATTATGTGTGATTCTTGCAAAATCGAGCATTTCGAATTAACCGTTCGCCCGTAACGTCGGCTGCGAAAAGATTCGAGGGTATCGTGAGTTCGTCGAAGTTTCCGTTCAAAACTCCAATGATTAGCTATTGCAGCCAAACTTCCGTGACTCTCTTGCTCGAAACGGTTGAAATGCATTCGTTCCGTGCAAACGAAGGAATTTCATGCATTTCGACCGACCGCGAACGGTTTGGTCGTTTGCAACATCGATTTCGAGCAAATTCGTCCAATCTTCGTTCCCGGCTACGAAAATGGTTGTTTCTGGTTGAAAACGTGTGGAAAACCTTAGTATCATCTAATTATGTGTGATTCTTGCAAATTCGAGCATTTTGAACTAACCGTTCGCCCGTAACGTCGTTTTCGACAAGATTCGCCGGTATCGTGAGTTTGTCGAAATTTCCGTTCAAAACACCAATGATTCGCTATTGCAGCCAAACGTCCGTGACTTTCTTGCTCGAAGCGGTTAAAATACTCTCATTCCGTGCAAATGAAGGAATTTCATGCATTTCGACCGACCGCGAACGGTTTGGTCGTTCGCAACATCGATTTTGAGCAAATTCGTCCAATCTTCGTTCCCGGCTATGAAAATGGTTGTTTCTGGTTGAAAACGTGTGGAAAACCTTAGTATCATCCGATCATGTGTGATTCTTGCAAAATAAAGCATTTCGAACTAACTCTTCGCCCGTAACGTCGGTTTCGACAAGATTCGACGGTATCGTGAGTTTGTCGAAATTTCCGTTCAAAACACCAATGATTCGCTATTGCAGCCAGATTTCCGTGACTTTCTTGCTCGAAACGGTTGAAATAATTTCATTCCGTGCAAATAAAGGAATTTCATGCATTTTGGACGACCGCGAAGGGTTTAGTCGTTCGCAACATCGATTTCGACCAAATTCGTCCAATCTTCGTTTCCGGCTACGAAAATGGTTGTTTCTGGTTGAAAACGTGTGAAAAACCTTAGTTTTATCCAATTATGTGTGATTCTTGCAAAATCGAGCATTTCGAATTAACCGTTCGCCCGTAACGTCGGTTTCGACAAGATTCGACGGTATCGTGAGATCGTCGAAGTTTCCGTTCAAAACACCAATGATTCGCTATTACAGCCAAACTTCCGTGACTCTCTTGCTCGAAACGGTTGAAATGCGTTCATTGCTTGCAAATGAAGGAATTTCATGCATTTCGACTGACCGCGAACGGTTTGGTCGTTCGCAACATCGATTTCGAGCAAATTCGTCGAATCTTCAGTCCCGGCCACGAGAATGGTTGTTCCTGGTTGGTAACGTGTATAAAACCTTAGTTTCATCCAATTATGTGTGATTCTTGCAAAATCGAGCATTTCGAATTAACCGTTCGCCCGTAACGTCGGCTTCGACAAGATTCGAGGGTATCGTGAGTTCGTCGAAGTTTCCGTTCAAAACACCAATGATTAGCTATTGCAGCCAAACTTCCGTGACTCTCTTGCTCGAAACGGTTAAAATGCATTCGTTCCGTGCAAACGAAGGAATTTCATGCATTTCGACCGACCGCGAACGGTTTGGCCGTTCGCAACATCGATTTCGACCAAGTTCGTCGAATCTTCGTTCCCGGCTACGAAAATGGTCGTTTCTAGTTGGAGACGTGTAAAGAACCTTAGTTTTATCCAATTATGTGTGATTCTTGCAAAATCGAGCATTTCGAATTAACCGTTCGCCCGTAACGTGGGCTTCGACAAGGTTCGAGGGTATCGTGAGTTCGTCTAAGTTTCCGTTTAAAACACCAATCATTAGCTTTTGCAGCCAAACTTCCGTGACTCTCTTGCTCGAAACGGTTGAAATGCGTTCATTCCGTGCAAATGAAGGAATTTCATGCATTTTGACCGACCGCGAACGGTTTGATCGTTCGCAACATCGATTTCGAGCAAATTCGTCGAATCTCCGTTCCCGGCTACGAAGATAGTTGATTCTGATTTGATACGCGTAAAAAACCTTAGTTTGATTCAATTATGTGTGATTTTCGGAAAATCAATTATTTCGAACTAACCGTTCGCCCGTAACGTCGGTTTCGACAAGATTCGACGGTATCGTGAGATCGTCGAAGTTTAGGTTCAAAATACCATTGATCCGCTATTGGAGCCAAACTTCCGTGACTTTCTTGCTCCAAATAGTTGAGATGAGTTCATTTTAAGCGAATGGAGAAATTTCATGCATTTCGACCGACCGCGAACGGTTTGGTCGTTCGCAGCATCGATTTCGACCAAATTCGTCCAATCTTCGTTCCCGGCTACGAAAATGGTTGTTTTTGGTTGAAAACGTGTCAAAAACCTTAGTTTCATTGAATTATGTGTGATTCTTACAAAATCGAGCATTTCGAACTGACCGTTCGCCCGTAACGTCGGTTTCGACAAGATTCGAGGGTATCGTGAGTTCGTCAAAGTTTCCGTTCAAAACACCAATGATTCGCTATTGCAGCCAAACTTCTGTGACTTTCTTGCTCGATACGGTTGAAATGCGTTCATTTTGTTCAAATAAAGGAATTCCATGCATTTCGACCGACCGCGAACGGTTTGGTCGTTCGCAACATCGATTTCGACCAAGTTCGTCGAACTTTCGTTCCCGGCTACAAAAATGGTTGTTTCTGGTTGGAAACGTGTAAAAAACCTCAGTTTTATCCAATTATGTGTGATTCTTGCAAAATCGAGCATTTCGAATTAACCGTTCGCCCGTAACGTCGGTTTGGACAAGATTCGACGGTATCGTGAGTTTGTCGAAATTTCCGTTCAAAACACCAATGATTCGCTATTGCAGCCAAACTTCCGTGACTCTCTTGCTCGAAACGGTTGAAATGCGTTTATTGCGTGCAAATGAAGGAATTTCATGCATTTCGACCGACCGCGAACGGTTTGGTCGTTCGCAACATCGATTTCGAGAAAATTCGTCGAATCCTCAGTCCCGGCTACGAGAATGGTTGTTTTTAGTTAAAAAAGTGTAAAACGTCTTAGTTTCATCCAGCTGTGTGCGATTCTTGCAAAATCGAGCATTTCGAACTGACCGTTCGCACGTAACGTCGATTTCGACAAGATTCGACGCTATCGTGAGTTTGTCGAAATTTCCGTTCAAAACACCAATGATTCGGTATTGCAGCCAAACTTCCGTGACTTTCTTGCTCAAGACGGTTGAAATACTTTCATTTCGTGCAAATGAAGGAATTTCATGCATTTCGACCGACCGCGAACGGTTTGGTCGTTTGCAACATCGATTTCGAGCAAATTCGTCCAATCTTCGTTCCCGGCTACGAAAATGGTTGTTTCTGGTTGGCAACGTGTGGAAAACCTTAGTATCATCCAATGATGTGTGATTCTTGCAAATTCGAGCATTTTGAACTAACTCTTCGCCCGTAACGTCGGTTTCGACAAGATTCGAAGGTATCGTGAGTTTGTCGAAATTTCCGTTCAAAACACCAATGATTCGCTATTGCAGCCAAATTCCCGTGACTTTCTTGCTCGAAACGGTTGAAATAATTTCATTCCGTGCAAATAAAGGAATTTCATGCATTTTGGACGACCGCGAAGGGTTTAGTCGTTCGCAACATCGATTTCGACCAAATTCGTCCAATCTTCATTCCCGGCTACGAAAATGGTCGTTTCTAGTTGGAGACGTGTAAAGAACCTTAGTTTTATCCAATTATGTGTGATTCTTGCAAAATCGAGAATTTCGAATCAACCGTTCGCCCGTAACGTCGGCTTCGACAAGGTTCGAGGGTATCGTGAGTTCGTATAAGTTTCCGTTTCAAACACCAATCATTAGCTTTCGCAGCCAAACTTGCGTGACTCTCTTGCTCGAAACGGTTGAATAAATGCGTTCATTTCGTGCAAATGAAGGAATTTCATGCATTTCGACCGACCGCGAACGGTTCGATCGTCCGCAACATCGATTTCGAGCAAATTCGTCGAATCTCCGTTCCCGGCTACGAAGATAGTTGTTTCTGGTTGGATACGTGTGAAAAACCTTAGTTTTATCCAATTATGTGTGATTCTCGAAAAATCGATTATTTCGAACTAACCGCTCGCCCGTAACGTCGGTTTCGACGAGATTCGACGGTATTGTGAAATCGTCGAAGTTCAGGTTCAAAACACCATTGATCCGCTATTGGAGCCGAACTTCCGTGACTTTTTTGCTCCAAATAGTTGAAATAAGTTCATTTCAAGCGAATGGAGAAATTTTATGCATTTCGACCGACCGCGAACGGTTTGGTCGTTCGCAGCATCGATTTCGACCAAATTCGTCCAATCTTCGTTCCCGGCTACGAAAATGGTTGTTTTTGGTTGAAAACGTGTCAAAAACCTTAGTTTCGTCCAATTCTGTGTGATTCTCACAAAATCGAGCATTTCGAACTAACCGTTCGCCCGTAACGTCGGTTTCGACAAGATTCGAGGGTATCGCGAGTTCGTCGAAGTTTCCGTTCAAAACACCAATGATTCGCTATTGCAGCCAAACTTCTGTGACTTTCTTGCTCGAAACGGTTGAAATGCGTTCATTTTGTGCAAATAAAGGAATTTCATGCATTTCGACCGACCGCGAACGGTTCGGTCGTTCGCAACATCGATTTCGAGAAAATTCGTCGAATCTTCAGTCCTAGCGACGAAAATGGTTGTTTCTGGTTCAAAAAGTGTAAAAAACTTTAGTTTTATCTAATCATGTGTGATTCTTGCAAAATCGAGCATTTCGAACTAACTCTTTGCCCGTAACGTCGGATTCGACAACATTCGACGGTATCGTGAGTTCGTCGGAATTTCTGTTTAAAACACCAATGATTCGCTATTGCAGCCAATCTTCCGTGACTTTCTTGCTCGATACGGTTAAAATATGTTCATTCCGTTCAGATGAAGTAATTTCATGCATTTCGACCAACTTCGAACGGTTTGGTCGTTCGCAACGTCGATTTCGACCAATTTCGTCGAATCTTCGTTCCTGGCTACGAAAATGGTTGTTTCTCGTTGGAAACGTGTGAAAAACCTTAGTTCCATCCAATTATGTGTGATTCTTGCAAATTCGAGCATTTTGAACTAACCGTTCGCCCGTAACGTCGTTTTCGACAAGATTCGACGGTATCGTGAGTTCGTCGGAATTTCCGTTCAAAACACCAATGATTCGCTATTGCAGCCAAACTTCCGTGACTTTCTTGCTCGAAACGGTTAAAATACTCTCATTCCGTGCAAATGAAGGAATTTCATGCATTTCGAGCGACCGCGAACGGTTTGGTCGTTCGCAACATCGATTTCGAGCGAATTCGTCCAATTTTCGTTCCCGGCTACGAAAATGGTTGTTTCTGGTTGAAAACGTGTGAAAAACCTTAGTATCATCCAATTATGTTTAATTCTTGCAAAATGGAGCATTTTGAACTGACCGTTCGTCCGTAACGTCGTTTTCGACAAGATTCGACGGTATCGTGAGTTTGTCGAAATTTCCGTTCAAAACACCAATGATTCGCTATTGCAGCCAAACGTCCGTGACTTTCTTGCTCGAAACGGTTGAAATACTTTCATTCCGTGCAAATAGAGGAATTCCATGCATTTCGACCGACCGCGAACGGTTTGGTCGTTCGCAACATCGATTTCGAGCTAATTCGTCAAATCTTCGTTCTCGGCTACGAAAATGGTTGTTTCTGGTTGAAAACGTGTTAAAAACCTTAGTATCATCCAATTATGTTTAATTCTTGCAAAATGGAGCATTTTGAACTAACCGTTCGTCCGTAACGTCGTTTTCGACAAGATTCGACGGTATCGTGAGTTCGTCGGAATTTCCGTTCAAAACACCAATGATTCGCTATTGCAGCCAAACTTCCGTGACTTTCTTCCTCGAAACGGTTAAAATACTCTCATTCCGTGCAAATGAAGGAATTTCATGCATTTCGAGCGACCGCGAACGGTTTGGTCGTTCGCAACATCGATTTCGAGCGAATTCGTCCAATTTTCGTTCCCGGCTACGAAAATGGTTGTTTCTGGTTGAAAACGTGTGAAAAACCTCAGTTTTATCTGATCATGTGTGATTCTTGCAAAATCGAGCATTTCGAACAAACCGTTCGCCCGTAACGTCGCTTTCGACAAGATTCGACGGTATCGTGAGTTCGTCGGAATTTCCGTTCAAAACACCAATGATTCGCTATTGCAGCCAAATTTCCGTGACTTTCTTGCTCGAAACGGTTGAAATAATTTTATTCCGTGCAAATAAAGGAATTTCATGCATTTTGGACGACCGCGAAGGGTTTAGTCGTTCGCAACATCGATTTCGACCAAATTCGTCCAATCTTCGTTCCCGGCTACGAAAATGGTTGTTTCTGGTTGAAAACGTGTGAAAAACCTTAGTTTTATCCAATTATGTGTGATTCTTGCAAAATCGAGCATTTCGAATTAACCGTTCGCCCGTAACGTCGGTTTCGACAAGATTCGACGGTATCGTGAGATCGTCGAAGTTTCCGTTCAAAACACCAATGATTCGCTATTGCAGCCAAACTTCCGTGACTCTCTTGCTCGAAACGGTTGAAATGCGTTTATTGCGTGCAAATGAAGGATGTTCATGCATTTCGACCGACCGCGAACGGTTTGGTCGTTCGCAACATCGATTTCGAGCAAATTCGTCGAATCTTCAGTACCGGCCACGAGAATGGTTGTTTTTGGTTGAAAACGTGTCAAAAACCTTAGTTTCATCCAATTAGGTGTGATTCTTGCAAAATCGAGCATTTCGAATTAACCGTTCGCCCGTAACGTCGGTTTCGACAAGATTCGACGGTGTCGTGAGATCGTCGAAGTTTCCGTTCAAAACACCAATGATTCGCTATTGCAGCCAAACTTCCGTGACTCTCTTGCTCGAAACGGTTGAAATGCTTTTTTTGCGTGCAAATGAAGGAATTTCATGCATTTCGACCGACCGCGAACGGTTTGGTCGTTCGCAACATCGATTTCGAGCAAATTCGTCGAATCTTCAGTCCCGGCCACGAGAATGGTTGTTCCTGGTTGGAAACGTGTATAAAACCTTAGTTTTATCCAATTATGTGTGATTCTTGCAAAATCGAGCATTTCGAATTAACCGTTCGCCCGTAACGTCGGCTTCGACAAGATTCGAGGGTATCGTGAGTTCGTCGAAGTTTCCGTTCAAAACACCAATGATTAGCTATTGCAGCCAAACTTCCGTGACTCTTTTGCTCGACACGGTTAAAATGCATTCGTTCCGTGCAAACGAAGAAATTTCATGCATTTCGACCGACCGCAAACGGTTTGGTCGTTCGCAGCATCGATTTCGACCAAGTTCGTCCAATCGTCGTTCTCGGCTACGAAAATGGTTGTTTCTGGTTGAAAACGTGTGAAAAACCTTAGTATCATCCAATTATGTTTAATTCTTGCAAAATGGAGCATTTTGAACTCACCGTTCGCCCGTAACGTCGTTTTCGACAAGATTCGACGGTATCGTGAGTTTGTCGAAATTTCCGTTCAAAACACCAATGATTCGCTATTGCAGGCAAACTTCCGTGACTTTTTCGCTCAAAACGGTTGAAATACTTTCATTCCGTGCAAATGAAGGAATTTCATGCATTTCGACCGACCGCGAACGGTTTGGTCGTTTGCAACATCGATTTCGAGCAAATTCGTCCAATCTTCGTTCCCGGCTATGGAAATGGTTGTTTCTGGTTGAAAACGTGTGGAAAACCTTAGTATCATCCAATTATGTGTGATTCTTACAAATTCGAGCATTTTGAACTAACCGTTCGCCCGTAACGTCGTTTTCGACAAGATTCGACGGTATCGTGAGTTTGTCGAAATTTCCGTTCAAAACACCAATGATTCGCTATTGCAGCCAAACGTCCGTGACTTTCTTGCTCGAAACGGTTGAAGTACTTTCATTCCGTGCAAATAAAGGAATTTTATGCATTTTGGACGACCGCGAAGGGTTTAGTCGTTCGCAACATCGATTTCGAACAAATTCGTCCAATCTTTGTTCCCGGCTACGAAAATGGTTGTTTCTGGTTGGAAACGGGTCAAAAACCTTAGTTTTATCCAATTATGTGTGATTCTTGCAAAATCGAGCATTTCGAACAAACCGTTCGCCCGTAACGTCGGTTTCGACAAGATTCGACGGTATCGTGAGTTTGTTGAAATTTCCGTTCAAAACACCAATGATTCGCTATTGCAGCCAAACTTCCGTGACTTTCTTGCTCGGAGCGGTTAAAATACTCTCATTCCGTGCAAACGAAGGAATTTCATGCATTTCGACCGACCGCGAACGGTTTGGACGTTCGCAACATCGATTTTGAGCAAATTCGTCCAATCTTCGTTCCCGGCTATGAAAATGGTTGTTTCTGGTTGAAAACGTGTGGAAAACCTTAGTATCATCCAATCATGTGTGATTCTTGCAAAATAAAGCATTTCGAACTAACTCTTTGCCCGTAACGTCGGTTTCGACAAGATTCGACGGTATCGTGAGTTTGTCGAAATTTCCGTTCAAAACACCAATGATTCGCTATTGCAGCCAAATTTCCGTGACTTTCTTGCTCGAAACGGTTGAAATAATTTCATTCCGTGCAAATAAAGGAATTTCATGCATTTTGGACGACCGCGAAGGGTTTAGTCGTTCGCAACATCGATTTCGACCAAATTCGTCCAATCTTCGTTCCCGGCTACGAAAATGGTTGTTTCTGGTTGAAAACGTGTGAAAACCTTAGTTTTATCCAATTATGTGTGATTCTTGCAAAATCGAGCATTTCGAATTAACCGTTCGCCCGTAACGTCGGTTTCGACAAGATTCGACGGTATCGTGAGATCGTCGAAATTTCCGTTCAAAACACCAATCATTCGCTATTGCAGCCAAACTTCTGTGACTCTCTTGCTCGAAACGGTTGAAATGCGTTCATTGCTTGCAAATGAAGGAATTTCATGCATTTCGACTGACCGCGAACGGTTTGGTCGTTCGCAACATCGATTTCGACCAAATTCGTCCAATCTTTGTTCCCGGCTACGAAAATCGTTGTTTCTGGTTGGAAACGGGTCAAAAACCTTAGTTTTATCCAATTATGTGTGATTCTTGCAAAATCGAGCATTTCGAACAAACCGTTCGCCCGTAACGTCGGTTTCGACAAGATTCGACGGTATCGTGAGTTCGTCGGAATTTCCGTTCAAAACATCTATGATTCGCTATTGCAGCCAAACTTCCGTAACTTTCTTGCTCGAAACGGTTGAAATACTTTCATTCCGTGCAAATAAAGGAATTTCATGCATTTTGGACGACCGCGAAAGGTTTAGTCGTTCGCAACATCGATTTCGACTAAATTCGTCCAATCTTCGTTCCCGGCTATGAAAATGGTTGTTTCCGGTTGAAAACGTGTGGAAAACCTTAGTATCATCCAATCATGTGTGATTCTTGCAAAATCAAGCATTTCGAACTAACTCTTCGCCCGTAACGTCGGTTTCGACAAGATTCGACGGTATCGTGAGTTTGTCGAAATTTCCGTTCAAAACACCAATGATTCGCTATTGCAGCCAAACTTCCGTGACTCTCTTGCTCGAAACGGTTGAAATGCGTTTATTGCGTGCAAATGAAGGAATTTCATGCATTTCGACCGACCGCGAACGGTTTGGTCGTTCGCAACATCGATTTCGAGAAAATTCGTCGAATCTTCAGTCCCGGCCACGAGAATGGTTGTTCCTGGTTGGAAACGTGTATAAAACCTTAGTTTTATCCAATTATGTGTGATTCTTGCAAAATCGAGCATTTCGAATTAACCGTTCGCCCGTAACGTCGGCTTCGACAAGATTCGAGGGTATCGTGAGTTCGTCGAAGTTTCCGTTCAAAACACCAATGATGAGCTATTGCAGCAAAACTTCCGTGACTCTCTTGCTCGAAACGGTTAAAATGCATTCGTTTCGTGCAAACGAAGGAATTTCATGCATTTCGACCGACCGCGAACGGTTTGGTCGTTCGCAGCATCGATTTCGACCAAGTTCGTCCAATCGTCGTTCTCGGCTACGAAAATGGTTGTTTCTGGTTGAAAACGTGTGAAAAACCTTAGTATCATCCAATTATGTTTAATTCTTGCAAAATGGAGCATTTTGAACTCACCGATCGCCCGTAACGTCGTTTTCGACAAGATTCGACGGTATCGTGAGTTTGTCGAAATTTCCGTTCAAAACACCAATGATTCGCTATTGCAGGCAAACTTTCGTGACTTTCTTGCTCAAAACGGTTGAAATACTTTCATTCCGTGCAAATGAAGGAATTTCATGCATTTCGACCGACCGCGAAGTGTCTGGTCGTTTGCAACATCGATTTCGAGCAAATTCGTCCAATCTTCGTTCCCGGCTACGAAAATGGTTGTTTCTGGTTGAAAACGTGTGGAAAACCTTAGTACCATCCAATTATGTGTGATTCTTGCAAATTCGAGCATTTTGAACTAACCGTTCGCCCGTAACGTCGTTTTCGACAAGATTCGACGGTATCGTGAGTTTGTCGAAATTTCCGTTCAAAACACCAATGATTCGCTATTGCAGCCAAACGTCCGTGACTTTCTTGCTCGAAACGGTTGAAATACTTTCATTCCGTGCAAATAAAGGAATTTTATGCATTTTGGACGACCGCGAAGGGTTTAGTCGTTCGCAACATCGATTTCGAACAAATTCGTCCAATCTTTGTTCCCGGCTACGAAAATGGTTGTTTCTGGTTGGAAACGGGTCAAAAACCTTAGTTTTATCCAATTATGTGTGATTCTTGCAAAATCGAGCATTTCGAACAAACCGTTCGCCCGTAACGTCGGTTTCGACAAGATTCGACGGTATCGTGAGTTCGTCGGAATTTCCGTTCAAAACACCAATGATTCGCTATTGCAGTCAAACTTCCGTGACTTTCTTGCTCGGAGCGGTTAAAATACTCTCATTCCGTGCAAATGAAGGAATTTCATGCATTTCGACCGACCGCGAACGGTTTGGTCGTTCGCAACATCGATTTTGAGCAAATTCGTCCAATCTTCGTTCCCGGCTATGAAAATGGTTGTTTCTGGTTGAAAACGTGTGGAAAACCTTAGTATCATCCAATCATGTGTGATTCTTGCAAAATAAAGCATTTCGAACTAACTCTTCGCCCGTAACGTCGGTTTCGACAAGATTCGACGGTATCGTGAGTTTGTCGAAATTTCCGTTCAAAACACCAATGATTCGCTATTGCAGCCAAATTTCCGTGACTTTCTTGCTCGAAACGGTTGAAATAATTTCATTCCGTGCAAATAAAGGAATTTCATGCATTTTGGACGACCGCGAAGGGTTTAGTCGTTCGCAACATCGATTTCGACCAAATTCGTCCAATCTTCGTTCCCGGCTACGAAAATGGTTGTTTCTGGTTGAAAACGTGTGAAAAACCTTAGTTTTATCCAATTATGTGTGATTCTTGCAAAATCGAGCATTTCGAATTAACCGTTCGCCCGTAACGTCGGTTTCGACAAGATTCGACGGTATCGTGAGATCGTCGAAATTTCCGTTCAAAACACCAATGATTCGCTATTGCAGCCAAACTTCTGTGACTCTCTTGCTCGAAACGGTTGAAATGCGTTCATTGCTTGCAAATGAAGGAATTTCATGCATTTCGACTGACCGCGAACGGTTTGGTCGTTCGCAACATCGATTTCGAGCAAATTCGTCGAATCTTCAGTTCCGGCCACGAGAATGGTTGTTCCTGGTTGGAAACGTGTATAAAACCTTAGTTTTATCCAATTATGTGTGATTCTTGCAAAATCGAGCATTTCGAATTAACCGTTCGCCCGTAACGTCGGCGGCGACAAGATTCGAGGGTATCGTGAGTTCGTCGAAGTTTCCGTTCAGAACACCAATGATTAGCTATTGCAGCCAAACTTCCGTGACTCTCTTGCTCGAAACGGTTAAAATGCATTCGTTCCGTGCAAACGAAGGAATTTCATGCATTTCGACCGACCGCGAACGGTTTGGTCGTTCGCAGCATCGATTCCGACTAAATTCGTCGAATCTTCAGTCCCGGCTACGAGAATGGTTGTTTCTAGTTAAAAAAGTAAAAAAGTGTGAAACATCTTAGTTTCATCCAACTGTGTGCGATTCTTGCAAAATCGAGCATTTAACTGACCGTTCGCACGTAACGTCGATTTCGACAAGATTCGACGCTATCGTGAGTTCGTCGAAATTTCTGTTCAGAACACCAATGATTCGCTATTGCAGCCAAACTTCTGTAACTTTCTTGCTCGAAACGGTTGAAATACGTTCATTCCGTGCAAATGAAGGAATTTCATGCATTTCGACCGACCGCGAACGGTTTGGCCGTTCGCAACATCGATTTCGACCAAGTTCGTCGAATCTTCGTTCCCGGCTACGAAAATGGTCGTTTCTAGTTGGAGACGTGTAAAGAACCTTAGTTTTATCCAATTATGTGTGATTCTTGCAAAATCGAGCATTTCGAATTAACCGTTCGCCCGTAACGTCGGCTTCGACAAGGTTCGAGGGTATCGTGAGTTCGTCTAAGTTTCCGTTTAAAACACCAATCATTAGCTTTTGCAGCCAAACTTCCGTGGCTCTCTTGCTCGAAACGGTTGAAATGCGTTCATTCCGTGCAAATGAAGGAATTTCATGCATTTTGACCGACCGCGAACGGTTTGATCGTTCGCAACATCGATTTCGAGCAAATTCGTCGAATCTCCGTTCCCGGCTACGAAGATAGTTGATTCTGGTTTGATACGCGTGAAAAACCTTAGTTTTATCCAATTATGTGTGATTTTCGGAAAATCAATTATTTCGAACTAACCGTTCGCCCGTAACGTCGGTTTCGACAAGATTCGACGGTATCGTGAGATCGTCGAAGTTTAGGTTCAAAATACCATTGATCCGCTATTGGAGCCAAACTTCCGTGACTCTCTTGCTCCAAATAGTTGAGATGAGTTCATTTGAAGCGAATGGAGAAATTTCATGCATTTCGACCGATCGCGAACGGTTTGGTCGTTCGCAGCATCGATTTTAACCAAATTCGTCCAATCTTCGTTCCCGGCTACGGAAATGGTTGTTTTTGGTTGAAAACGTGTCAAAAACCTTAGTTTCATCCAATTATGTGTGATTCTTACAAAATCGAGTATTTCGAACTGACCGTTCGCCCGTAACGTCGGTTTCGACAAGATTCGCTGGTATCGTGAGTTCGTCAAAGTTTCCGTTCAAAACACCAATGATTCGCTATTGCAGCCAAACTTCTGTGACTATCTTGCTCGATACGGTTGAAATGCGTTCATTTTGTTCAAATAAAGGAATTCCATGCATTTCGACCGACCGCGAACGGTTTGGTCGTTCGCAACATCGATTTCGACCAAGTTCGTCGAACTTTCGTTCCCGGCTACAAAAATGGTTGTTTCTGGTTGGAAACGTGTAAAAAACCTCAGTTTTATCCAATTATGTGTGATTCTTGCAAAATCGAGCATTTCGAATTAACCGTTCGCCCGTAACGTCGGTTTCGACAAGATTCGACGGTATCGTGAGATCGTCGAAGTTTCCGTTCAAAACACCAATGATTCGCTATTGCAGCCAAACTTCTGTGACTTTTTTGCTCGAAACGGTTGAAATGCGTTCAATCCGTGCAAGTGAAGGAATTTCATGCAATTCGACCGACCGCAAACGGTTTAGTCGTTCGCAACATTGATTTAGAGCAAATTCGTCAAATCTTCAGTCCCGGCTACGAGAATGGTTGTTTCTAGTTAAAAAAGTGTAAAACGTCTTAGTTTCATCCAGCTGTGTGCGATTCTTGCAAAATAGAGCATTTCGAACTGACCGTTCGCACGTAACGTCGATTTCGACAAGATTCGACGCTATCGTAAGTTTGTCGAAATTTCTGTTCAAAACACCAATGATTCGCTATTGCAGCCAAACTTTCGTGACTTTCTTGCTCAAAACGGTTGAAATACTTTCATTCCGTGCAAATGAAGGAATTTCATGCATTTCGACCGACCGCGAACGGTTTGGTCGTTTGCAACATCGATTTCGAGCAAATTCGTCCAATCTTCGTTCCCGGCTAAGAAAATGGTTGTTTCTGGTTGAAAACGGGTGGAAAACCTTAGTATCATCCAATTATGTGTGATTCTTGCGAATTCGAGCATTTTGAACTAACTCTTCGCCCGTAACGTCGGTTTCGACAAGATTCGACGGTATCGTGAGTTTGTCGAAATTTCCGTTCAAAACACCAATGATTCGCTATTGCAGCCAAATTCCCGTGACTTTCTTGCTCGAAACGGTTGAAATAATTTCATTCCGTGCAAATAAAGGAATTTCATGCATTTTGGACGACCGCGAAGGGTTTAGTCGTTCGCAACATCGATTTCGACCAAATTCGTCCAATCTTCGTTCCCGGCTACGAAAATGGTCGTTTCTAGTTGGAGACGTGTAAGGAACCTTAGTTTTATCCAATTATGTGTGATTCTTGCAAAATCGAGCATTTCGAATCAACCGTTCGCCCGTAACGTCGGCTTCGACAAGGTTCGAGGGTATCGTGAGTTCGTATAAGTCTCCGTTTCAAACACCAATCATTAGCTTTCGCAGCCAAACTTGCGTGACTCTCTTGCTCGAAACGGTTGAATAAATGCGTTCATTTCGTGCAAATGAAGGAATTTCATGCATTTCGACCGACCGCAAACGGTTTGATCGTCCGCAACATCGATTTCGAGCAAATTCGTCGAATCTCCGTTCCCGGCTACGAAGATAGTTGATTCTGGTTGGATACGTGTGAAAAACCTTAGTTTTATCCAATTATGTGTGACTCTCGAAAAATCAATTATTTCGAACTAACCGCTCGCCCGTAACGTCGGTTTCGACAAGATTCGACGGTATTGTGAGATCGTCGAAGTTCAGGTTCAAAACACCATTGATCCGCTATTGGAGCCGAACTTCCGTGACTTTTCTGCTCCAAATAGTTGAAATGAGTTCATTTCAAGCAAATGGAGAAATTTTATGCATTTCGACCGACCGCGAACGGTTTGGTCGTTCGCAGCATCGATTTCGACCAAATTCGTCCAATCTTCGTTCCCGGCTACGAAAATGGTTGTTTTTGGTTGAAAACGTGTCAAAAACCTTAGTTTCGTCCAATTCTGTGTGATTTTTACAAAATCGAGCATTTCGAACTAACCGTTCGCCCGTAACGTCGGTTTCGACAAGATTCGAGGGTATCGCGAGTTCGTCGAAGTTTCCGTTCAAAACACCAATGATTCGCTATTGCAGCCAAACTTCTGTGACTTTCTTGCTCGAAACGGTTGAAATGCGTTCATTTTGTGCGAATAAAGGAATTTCATGCATTTCGACCGACCGCGAACGGTTCGGTCGTTCGCAACATCGATTTCGAGAAAATTCGTCGAATCTTCAGTCCTGGCGACGAAAATGGTTGTTTCTGGTTCAAAAAGTGTAAAAAACCTTAGTTTAATCTAATCATGTGTGATTCTTGCAAAATCGAGCATTTCGAACTAACTCTTTGCCCGTAACGTCGGATTCGACAACATTCGACGGTATCGTGAGTTCGTCGGAATTTCTGTTTAAAACACCAATGATTCGCTATTGCAGCCAATCTTCCGTGACTTTCTTGCTCGATACGGTTAAAATACGTTCATTCCGTGCAGATGAAGTAATTTCATGCATTTCGACCGACCGCGAACGGTTTGGACGTTCGCAACGTCGATTTCGACCAATTTCGCCGAATCTTCGTTCCTGGCTACGAAAATGGTTGTTTCTCGTTGAAAACGTGTGAAAAACCTTAGTTCCATCCAATTGTGTGTAATTCTTAGACAATCGAGCATGTCGAACTAACCGTTCGCTTATAACGTCGGTTTCGACAAGATTCGACGGCACCGTGAGATCGTCGAAGTTTAGGTTCAAAACACCATTGATCCGCTTTTGCAGCCAAACTTCCGTGACTTCCTTGCTAGATACGGTTAAAATCAGTTCATTCCGTGCAAATGGAGGAATTCCATGCATTTCGACCGACCGCGAACGGTTTGGTCGTTCGCAACATCGATTTCGAGCTAATTCGTCCAATCTTCGTTCTCGGCTACGAAAATGGTTGTTTCTGGTTGAAAACGTGTGAAAAACCTTAGTATCATCCAATTATGTTTAATTCTTGCAAAATGGAGCATTTTGAACTAACCGTTCGTCCGTAACGTTGTTTTCGACAAGATTCGACGGTATCGTGAGTTTGTCGAAATTTCCGTTCAAAACACCAATGATTCGCTATTGCAGCTAAACTTCCGTGACTTTCTTGCCCAAAACGGTTGAAATACTTTCATTCCGTGCAAATGGAGGAATTTCATGCATTTCGACCGACCGCGAACGGTTTGGTCGTTTGCAACATCGATTTCGAGCAAATTCGTCGAATCTTCGTTCCCGGCTACGAAAATGGTTGTTTCCGGTTTAAAACGTGTGGAAAACCTTAGTTCCATCTAATCATGTGTGATTCTTGCGAAACCGAGCATTTCGAACTAACTCTTTGCCCGTAACGGCGGTTTAGACAAGATTCGACGGTATCGTGAGTTCGTCGGAATTTCCGTTCAAAACACCAATGATTCGCTATTGCAGCCAAACTTCCGTGACTTTCTTGCTCGAAACGGTTAAAATACTCTCATTCCGTGCAAATGAAGGAATTTTATGCATTTCGAGCGACCGCGAACGGTTTGGTCGTTCGCAACATCGATTTCGAGCAAATTCGTCCAATCTTCGTTCCCGGCTACGAAAATGGTTGTTTCTGGTTGAAAACGTGTGGAAAACCTCAGTTTTATCTGATCATGTGTGATTCTTGCAAAATCGAGCATTTCGAACAAACCGTTCGCCCGTAACGTCGCTTCCGACAACCCGTGTGGAAATCTGTAAGGGGTATCCTTGTTTGAATCTAGCGGCTGGCCAATTTTCCGGATCAAGGTTTCCTATAGACGCACGGGATAGAATTTAGCCACGATACATGTATAGATGACACGGCTGGGCAGGTGCTAGCTAGCTATCCTGTCCAACGTTACCCAGAAAGAGGCTAGACATAATACAGCTAGTACCCATCTATAGAAGCCAACGCCATCTGGCGTTTTCTGCAGGCAACAATTGATGTGTCGCGCCGGCGTGCCTCGATTAAAACTAACCTCACTTTCACGAATGTATTTCAAACGTTTCGGTTAACTAAAATCGAAGACAGTTAAAAACTAAAATCAATCAAGACAACGTAAGTGATTATTTTTCTAACCTCATTATTTTTTCTCATCTTTCGAATATTTTTTAACCTATCAAAACCAATAACCTATCAATCAGACGGAAGTGTTGTTCTTTTACAACACTTTCGTCCGTTCCTTGTATCCATAAAATTTGTTTTATCATGTTTCATTTTGTTACTATTTCACTTTCGAGGCCTATTGTGCTGATAACCTCAAAGGCCTCGACGAGTGCTGTCAACGGTAGCAGGTAGTATGATATATCTATCGTGCGCACGTCTCGGTATATATATATATATATATATATATATGTAAAGGCTTCGTGATCGTAGGCACGTGCGCTGCTTGGACGATCGAACTCCCGCTCGAAGTTCGCACATTGTCGCTCGTTCTCTTTAGCACCGCTCCAGGGCCGATGGCGCTGTTTCTCTCGTGCTCAAGCATGGTTACCGTTACTATGGGCAACCGTAACTAAGGCGAGGCTACCCGTGTGGAAATTGCGCCCAGGAATCTATCAGGCCCTGACTAGTTTCCCTGGGTTCTGGCCAGCATTCTGCATGGTAAGCTAGATAGCCCCCGACGCCATGTGTAATTTCTGGCTGCCCAGTTTTTGCCCAGTATACCTGATCGAGGCCTAACCAGCGTTCCGATTTTGAATCCCGGAAAACTGCGTAGAGGCTGGACATTGCCAGCACAATCGGCACTGATAAAGGAGGGATGGGGTGGATTATTCTCTAATGGTATTAAATAAATGGAAACCTCGGTAATATAATAATATAAAACTCGATAATTTATTTTTCATAAAATAGATAAAAATATAAATATATCCATCAGGCTGTCCCTCAAAATGGTCATTTTGGATTTTTTGCACTCATCCTCTAGAAACATTCAAGGTATATAAAAAACATGTGGACGGTTCTCCATACCACTCGTCGCAGTCATTGTCGTCTCCGGTCACTTATTGTAATTCATCACTGTCACTCATCGCGTTTTTATTTTTGATAGCCGTATCCAACCCACATATTATATCGCGCACGTCTTCTTGATACTTCTACGACACTTTTTTCTAATGCGCGGTGTTTTCGGACCCGTTCTACATTAACCTCTTTTTTCTTAGCGTCATTCCGTGTTGTTATCAAACTGTCACTCTCTACAGAGCTAGGTTATGGAAATTCAGTTCAGTCGAGGAACGCCAACGCCATACAGCGGTGACACGTGTTAACAGTCCGAAGCCGTGTACAGCATGATCGCCGCTCTTGTCCGAAAAAGACGAGAGATGGCGTCATCATCTATCGATGTATGCTAACTAGATACTGCATAGCCTCCCTACGGTTGGCATAGAATAAAATGACTGGCCAGCGCGCACATAGACAGGCACGTATACATGCACCGTGGCTAGCTTCTATTCAGCTGCTTCACAGAGAAACCTATCGCGGAAAACTAGCCAGGTGCTGTATTCAAACTAGGGAATCAGTACCGAATTTCTACACGGGTATTCGTGTCAGTGCTCCTGTTGCGCACTGCATCGTAGTCGATTTTCGAACTAACGTTCTGTGATGAAACATTCGTGAAGATATGATATATATATATATATATATATATATATATATATATATATATATATATGTTTCACGCTTGACTGGTGATTATTTTTTTTAACTAAAACTGTGACGTGTAGGAAGATAACAGGGTTAGTGTTGTGGTACTATTATTATTGTTGTCAATTAAGGTATTGAACTACATCGCGCAGTGTGAGAGAGACAACGCTACGACAATGTATTTCAAATACTTTCTCGAACAAATAACTATGATTAATTATCATGGAAGAATCAATAGTTTCACATTTCTGTAATAATTACGATTAATTTACGTTAAATTATTATCATACAATGAATTATTAAATCCGAAAATATTCAATAAATCCGATAAAATTAATTATCATTTTGTCCGAAAAGTATTTGAAATACATTTTCATTGAATGAATGCCCATATCTGGGCGTGAGAGCGAAAGAGAGCGTATTTGTAGCCCATTAGCTTAAGTAATTGACGGACGGGCTTTTGAATAAAAATGCGTCCTCCTTTTATTATTAGAGAATGGCTCATTGTCAGCCTTGCTACCAATTGGTAGAATTTTCTGAAGATTCGGATCAAAAGTCCATTGATTGTGTGCCGACGTCATGGGTACACTATGACGCTGAGGCTGGTCAGTTTTTTGCCAAATTTATGCCACCGCCATACACAATGGCAAAATTCAAAAAAGTGGTAAAAATGGCCAAGGAAAATCAACCTCCGCATCAAGACTGGCCACGTTATCCGGTCAACTTTCGTGGACGTGCAAGTGCATAATTTGTGTTCTTTTGTTTTTAAGGTAGTTCGAAGCCCACGATTCAAAAAATCTGGTACGCTTTATGTACATTCCCATGTTTTACTTTGCAGCGACATACGATGAAGGCATGCGGCGCCTCAAAAAATTGAAAACCGAGGAATACGCCTATACGACTGATGGGCGTGACGACCCAAAAGCAAAAGTCCAAGAAGATGTCGACTTTCATATTAATGAAGCTCGAAAAGATAAAGATAAGCTTCAAAAACTGATGGAGGTGCCAACACTGGAGGAACTCCTCAATGAAAGCGATACATCTTCCGCTGACGATGGTACTACCTTGTGTGAATATTTGAACAGCGTTTCTCTGAGTCTATATGTGCATAATGGTACTTTGTATCAATTGCAGTGGCTTCCGACGTTGCGTCGAACAAATCATCATTCGATGGTAAACAGGCTGTAAACCGCTGCCTCAAACGCCGTCGTCACGGTGTAACTCAGAAATCGCAAAAGCGGTCTGGATTGTTGAAGAAAGGAAAGAAAGAAAAACTATCCGGTAAGAAAATAAATGGTCACAGTGTTAAGGTTTAGAAAGTAATAATAATCTGGAATAAATGAATGTTTGAATTAATACACTTCACAAGGATCCATCTACAACGCCGATCATGTTTCGCCATCCCAGACGTCACCGTCGGCACTTATAAGGACCAACACTGTGCGACCGGCGCAAGCTTCGACGTCTACGCCTGAAACTTTTACAGAATCTGGTGGTGAGTATGACACCTGCATTATGGCGTGGTCCATTGAATGCTGAATGGAATTTTGCATTTAAAAAAAAAAGTTTGTTGAATTTGTAAGAGAATAAATTAAAAATCTTCTCCACTCTTTCTTATTGTATAAATGTTTGTCAGGAACTTGTAAATTTTCGGGCTTGCAATAAAAAGCTACTCAATATACAGCGAAAAATGAATAGATAGTTTATTACAAGTGAAAAAGGATGTTTGAGTCTGGCTTCTTTTCTCCTCGTGTGCCCAACGCAGACTGACTCGCCACACCGGCGTCTTTCGCGTACAAACCAACCGCCAATGCTCAATTTACAGTGGCGCAGGATAATATTTTTTTCAATTTACATTTCTACAGCACGCTCATGTGAATCGCTTACAATTCGGCCGTTCTGACACACGTTCGTCCTCGAACTAAGAACTCATTTACAACATACACTTTAAATAGAAGAAACATTCGTCACATTGTCTTTACCCGTAGCAGGAACATTTTCCTCGTATCATATTTCTCTTTTATCACATTTTTTATACATTTTCTGATATCACAGTTTTCGTTTCTATCATTACAATAATTTTTTTTTTTTTCTCAATCGTCACAATCCTTCCTTTTTTTTTTTTTTTTTCGAAATTAACAAAACTTATTCGACTATTCATCCGCCTGTCGCCATGGACGCATATTCGCTGCTTGCCATACCCCTTCGTAATATCTTTGTGTATTTTGAAAACCTTCTACGTCAGCTATTAGATATCGATCGTTTCTTAGAATTTTACGAATCTCGTACGGACCTTTGTAACGCGGTATTAGCTTAGTCGACACCCCGGCGGAGGCCTCATAATTTCGTATCATAACACGGTCTCCCACCTGATACCTGTGCGGTTCTTTTCGATGTTTATCATATCTAACTTTATTCGCGTTTTGAGAAGTCTTAATTTTTTCTGCGGCTGTGGCCCGGATCTCTACGAGATCTCTCGTGTCAATTATCGTATCGTTATTCAGAATTTCTTTAAGATTGTCAACGGTTTTACCCCGCTGGTCTATACCAAAAAGTAGCTTACTCGCGGTAGTCCCCGTGCTTTTGTTGACGCTATTGTTAAGAGCAAATTCGATATCTCCTAAAATTTGATACCAATGCTTTCCGGGACAATTCTCAACCATTTTTCCTAACATAGGAGTAATCACACGGTTTACACGCTCTACCTGGCCATTTGCCTGAGGTGAGCCGGTCGCAATCTTTACATGCCGTATATCGTTCGCAGTAACGAACTCGTCGAAATCTTTGGAAGTAAAAGCGCTTCCTCGGTCAGATACAATCGTTTTCGGTCGACTATAGTGTTCGAAATATTCTTGAAGCGACACGATCACTTCCTTAGTCGAGGTGCTTTTCGTTGCATACAATTTTACGTGTTTTCGTGAAACCATCAACTACTAAAAATATATATTGTTTGATCAATCGCGCTTTATCGACAGGTCCGAAATGATCAATGTGTATTGTGTCAAACGGTACATCGCCCTTGGGCACATTATGCAAGTATCCCTCCGCTTTTCCAGACGACGGATTGTACGAGATACACTTTAAACAATTTTTTATGTGACCGTCGACCTTCTGTCTCAATTTTGGAAACCAATAATTTCTTAGAATAGTTTCACTCGTCTTTTCGGCACCAAAATGGCCCATGTCATCGTGATAACGGAAAATTACATTTTTCTCCATGTCACTCGGAACGTAAAATAACAGATCGTCGTCTCTTTTTCTATATACTAGACCGTTTCTCATTTCGTAGAACTTATCCTCCGACTTCTCAAGTTTTTTGCTCAACTCTTTGATTACTGGATCGGAATTTTGACTGACGGACAAATCGAACTCGAACGGATTTGCTTCTACTACCAGTACACCTATTGACCGACTGAGCGCATCGACATGTCTCATACTAGTACCAGGACGATGCTCCACTGTAAAGTCGTAATTTTGTAGCTCGAGGGCCCACCGTGCTATTCTCGGGTTAATTTCCTGTTTGTTTAAAGCCATTCGCAACGAATCACAATCTGTAAATATTTTGAATTTTATCCCCTGTAAGTATATTCGAAAACGACGGAGCGCATATACTATTGCTAATGTCTCAAGTTCAAAACTATGAAACTTGCTCTCCGGTCCGGTCGTTCGTTTCGAAAAATAGAACACTGGGTGCATTTTCGTGTCTGGTTTACGCTGCATCAGAACCGCACCATAGCCTAATGCACTGGCATCACAATGTAACTCTGTTTCGTGTCGCGGATTATAAATTGCTAAAATCGGGGCTGACATCAGCTTAGATTTTAATGCTTCGAACGCTTCAAGTTCTTTCTTGTCAAACTTAAAGTTCGCGTCTTTCCTCGTTAAATCATACAGCGGCTTTGCTACCACCGAAAACCCTTCGATAAACTTGCGAAAATACGAGCACAAACCAATGAAACTTCGGACTTCACGGGCATTTTGCGGTACTGGAAACTTTTCCACGGCTTTAAGACCGTCATCGGTCGGTCGAATCCCCTTCTCAGATACTACGTAACCGAGATATTGAATCTCGTTGAAAAGAAACTGACACTTATCCAGCCTCAATTCCATCTTGTTTCGAACCAAACGCCTAAAAACCTTTTTTAGAACGGTGAAATGATTTTCAATCGTCTCAGTCGAGACCAAAATATCGTCCATATACACGGTCACATCTCCCGTCTTAATCAAGTCGGACAAAACCTCATTCACAAATCGTTGAAATCGAGATGGAGCTGTCTTAAGCCCAAACGGCACCTTAAGATATTCGAACTGTCCGAGGGGCGTAACAAACGATGTATATTTTATCGACTCTTCTTCGACGCGTACGTGATGAAAACCATCACGCAGATCCATCAGGCTAAAATACCTTTTATTGCACAACGTGTCGAGCTGATCCTCGATTAATGGTAAAGGATAATTATCCCTCTCAAGCTTTTTATTCAAAATGCGAAAATCAACACACATTCTCAGAGTACCATTGCGTTTCTTTACCAAGACGATCGGCGACGCGTCTTTTGACTCGCTTGGACGAATTATCTTTCTATCTTGTAAATCGTCCAAAATCTCTCTTAACTTATCTCGCTCGTCGTATGACAAACGACGGGGACCAAAATGAAACGGTTGCGAATCCTCTAAATTCAATTTCAACTCCATCTTCACGTCTGGAGTAGCTGGTCTATCCGGCTTAACATACTCAACCTCGAACATTGTTTTCAACTCTTGTTGACACTCATACGGTACATCGGGGTTAATATTCAGTGAGCATATCGGATCTTTATCATCGTGAACGGTTATATTCAAAATCTGTTGTACCGCGTTCGCAACGTTGTTTACTTCGGTTCGCGTGAGTCTATATCCGAATCTCGACAACACATCCCTACCTAGGACGGCTGGCACGGACATCGTGCTATCAGGTACGACGAGAAGCGAACAATTTTTCGCGCTTTGACCATCTATCTCGACATCGAACATTCCGATTCCCTTCACTGCCATAGGCGATTCATTAAGCCCTACATATCGCTCAGATATATTCTTGGGAATCGTTACGAAATTACTTGGTACCACCGAATCTTTAACAAAACTAACAACGCTACCTGTATCCAATTGCGTATCTAGACACAACGCGTGACTATCGTTTTCTCGTTTCGCAGTATACATAACCATTCTCCGATGCTCGTCCTCGTTCGTATCGTGCACGGTGTTGACCTGCTTCGCTGGCTTTTTCTCAGGACAATCCTTGATTATGTGGCCCTCCTTGCCACAGTTGAAGCATCCTCGACGCGGCTTCCGATGTTGATCACACTCTCTCGAAGTGTGTCCTGGTTGGTTGCAACTATAGCAACGTCTTCTGTTTGATTGATCGTCGTCTTTCGTTTGAGACGTCTGTGCTTTGCTCTCAAATTTGTACGTTGACCTGGGCATAGCATTTGTACTTGAAAATCCTTCGCGCCTGAAACCAACCGCACGACCTCGGTCTGGTTGAATCGTTATTTTTTTAAATGCTTCCAGTAGCTCAGATCCCGTACTGAAGTTCTGGATGCGCGCTTGATTTTGCAGCTGACGGTCGGCAATCCCGTCGATAACGTAATCCACGACATCTTCTTCATCGATCGGCACTTGATTTGCGAGAATCAGTTTTTCATAATAATAATCACTGAATCGCTCGCCTGATGCCCACGTTCTCCGCTCGAATTTCTTTCTTCGTTCGACCCTACTCGGTCGAGTGTCAAATGTCAATTTCATTTCGTGCAACAACGAAAACACGTCCATTTCGATGTGGTCGGGCTTCGAATGAAACCACTGCTTAGCCTTTCCTGTCAGTCTTGAACCCACTAAAATCCTCGAAATATTCTCGTCCAAATTGTAAGTTCTTATGAGCAATCTAACCTGCTTTTCCCACTCAAGAAATTCACGATCGACTCCGTCAAATTCACCAAGAAGTTCACTCACTGCTTTAACATTCACATTCGCCCGTGCATTCGGCGGTGCATCCGAATTTGTCGATCTTCGTGCAAGTTGTAACTCGCGATTTGCTATTGCGAGTTCTCGCTCCATGAGCGCTCTTTCACGACGCATCAATTCCAATTCTCGACGCAATTCGTCGGAACTCTGCCCATGTATCGGTGTCTGCGATACCGATGCATCCGGTGCACCTGTGTGTCCTTCTTGTTGGTGCTGGGTAACTTGAGCACCCCTGGTCACGACATCACTCGGCTCTCCACTAACTGTCACATTTTCGACGATTGTGCGATCGAGTTCCTCTTCGTCATCCGACACTTGAACTCCATTCGTCATCCACGAACCCGACGGATCAGCTGACATTAATCGTTTGATTAATTCAGGCTTGTTTCCCGTCTGTGGTAATTTTCGTTCTCTCAACATTTCTCTCAGATAGACGAGCTTGAGCTTCATAACATCGCTCATCGTACTATCAACAACACACGTTACAATCACGCACACCAAACGCGATTTGTTTTGAAGACGCACACAACGACTTACTCACGAAAACACTTGCGCGACGCGCAACGTATCTACTCGTCGGCACACTCTCGACCAACGACGACACACTATTGCCACACTAGGCCAATTACAACGCTCTGATACCGCTTGCTTGCGCTCGACCAATAACGCCGCCACGATACCGTTTTTCGCTCGGTCGACCAATCACAACTCGACAATTCTGTTCTCTCGCGCTTGACTACTCACGACGCGACAATACGTTTCTCTCACTCTCGACCACTCACGACGCCATGACACCTCTCTCTCTCACGCTCACAACGACAAACGACCAACGTTTTCGCGCGCGAAGCTTCACGACGATGTCCAATATGGCGGGCCACGAACGTTCTCGAAACGGTAGAAAATCTCAAGGCCACGACGCACACAGCTTTGGCTTGACGATTTTTCGGCACACTATTTCGGTCTATCTTCCGAAATTCATTTTCTTTTTCAGATCCCGCGACTGTGAAATTTGTAAAACGCACGCAAGCTTCACAGTCTGATCGTAACGGGACACACACGGCTGAACGAAGAAAATGTCCACGAGGAGACCACGTTTTTTTTTTTTTTTCACTTCCGACAATTTCGATTTTCTCAGGGTTATCCCACTTCTGATGTTGTAAGAGAATAAATTAAAAATCTTCTCCACTCTTTCTTATTGTATAAATGTTTGTCAGGAACTTGTAAATTTTCGGGCTTGCAATAAAAAGCTACTCAATATACAGCGAAAAATGAATAGATAGTTTATTACAAGTGAAAAAGGATGTTTGAGTCTGGCTTCTTTTCTCCTCGTGTGCCCAACGCAGACTGACTCGCCACACCGGCGTCTTTCGCGTACAAACCAACCGCCAATGCTCAATTTACAGTGGCGCAGGATAATATTTTTTTCAATTTACATTTCTACAGCACGCTCATGTGGATCGCTTACAAATTTTAACTCATGATACCTTTGAATAATTGAACTCGAACTCACGACATGTATGTAATATCACTGAAACATGTATGAAATTCGGTAAATATTTTCCAAACGGATCGAATTTCAAAAGCATTCTTTGACACTCGAACTTTTTCTTTGGTGTCAAACATTCTATGATACGTGCTGTAATTTTTGGTCATAATAATATCAATGTTGAGGGAACTCAAAGAACCTTCTCCACAAAGATCTTCGTAGAGGGATTTTGTTTGTTCGGCCAACATTTATATTATCCTGAGCAAAAATTACAGCGTGTGTCAAATAATGTTTTCGAACAAAAAAAAGTTGATGCTCGAGAAATTTCAATGCCTTTGAAATCTGATTCCGTTTGACAGATCTTCACCGAATTTCATGCATATTTTTCAGTGATATTACATACATGTAGGGAGTCCGAGTTCAATTATTCGAAGGTATCGGTTACAATTGAACGTACATCTTTCGAAAAATTCAAAATTGCATATGAAGAGGTCCACAAATGTATAAAATTTGTGCTCAGTAGCCCAATGTGTTCCCTATTGGTATTAATACGTCGATAACTTTTATTTTCAGATTTAAAATTAATTCTGAAGGAAATAAAACAGCTCTCGTACGAAAGTCGTCAGCAGACGGCAGCAATACGCGAGTTGAGAAACGATGTCAACTCGCTATTGGCCGCAAAATCGATTACGGCCGAGTCATTTGAAAAACAATTTGACGTCCATCTTCCGTTTTGCACGATCAAAGATTTCAATAATTTCAACCAACGGATTTCAGACAACGAGGAGTTGCGTCAAGCTTTGGTACGTATGAGAAAATAAAATTCGTTAAAGTTCTGTTTATATTTCATATCTGATATTGAAGAATCTTTATTTTCCAGCGGACGTCGCTATCACGAAGATGGGACGAGAAGAAAACGATCACAAAAAATATTGCGGCGATATTAAGACGGTACACTACGCGCGAGGTGGCTGGAGTTTTTAATGCTCAAAAGAGTGTCGCGGGAAAGCTTCTATTTAAAACAACATCGTTCTCTCGTGTTCTACTTGGTAAGTTATTCAATAATTTCAATAGTTATCATATAAATAAATAATTGTAATATATTATGCAATTGTATGATTTCAGACGTTATCGATGGTCTCGTGGACTCTACCGCGATACCAAATTGTTCTGAAGCGGATTATTTGGTGCATCTGGGGGCTGTTCTTTCGAACGTGAAGGATTGGGGTGTACCCCGTGAATCGCGACGTTTAAACGGGCAAGATAATGTTGCCGCATCTATTCTTTAATATTAAGAAGAAACTGTACACTGTAATATTTTTTGATATAAAATAAAAGTAATATTATTTCGGATCTTATTATTTCATTATATATTTTATTAATCCCCCCTCCCGCTTTTTATGGGTCTGCATTATCCCGGTGCTGGCTAGTTGCGATCCCGGTTTCCGGAAGAGAATGTAGGAATGCTGGCCAGGCCGTGGCCAAATGTCATGGACACCAGCTGGATAACAGAAAGTTACCCATAGCGCCAGGGCTTAGCCCGGTTGTCGGGCTAGAACCGGGCCAGTGTCCCGGAAAACTCGCCCGGCCCTGGCTGATTCCGGGACACAATTTCCACACGGGAAGATTCGACGGTATCGTGAGTTCGTCGGAATTTCCGTTCAAAACACCAATGATTCGCTATTGCAGCCAAATTTCCGTGACTTTCTTGCTCGAAACGGTTGAAATAATTTTATTCCGTGCAAATAAAGGAATTTCATGCATTTTGGACGACCGCGAAGGGTTTAGTCGTTCGCAACATCGATTTCGACCAAATTCGTCCAATCTTCGTTCCCGGCTACGAAAATGGTTGTTTCTGGTTGAAAACGTGTGAAAAACCTTAGTTTTATCCAATTATGTGTGATTCTTGCAAAATCGAGCATTTCGAATTAACCGTTCGCCCGTAACGTCGGTTTCGACAAGATTCGACGGTATCGTGAGTTCGTCGGAATTTCCGTTCAAAACACCAATGATTCGCTATTGCAGCCAAACTTCCGTGACTTTCTTGCTCGAAACGGTTAAAATACTCTCATTTCGTGCAAATGAAGGAATTTGATGCATTTCGACCGACCGCGAACGGTTTGGTCGTTCGCAACATCGATTTCGAGCAAATTCGTCCAATCTTCGTTCCCGGCTACGAAAATGGTTGTTTCTGGTTGAAAACGTGTGGAAAACCTCAGTATCATCCAATTATGTGTGATTCTTGCAAAATCGAGCATTTCGAACTAACTGTTCGCCCGTAACGTCGTTTTCAACAAGATTCGACGGTATCGTGAGATCGTCGAAGTTTAGGTTCAAAACACCATTGATCCGCTATTGCAGCCAAACTTCCGTGACTCTCTTGCTCGAAACGGTTGAAATGCGTTTATTGCGTGCAAATGAAGGAATTTCATGCATTTCGACCGACCGCGAACGGTTTGGTCGTTCGCAGCATCGATTTCGAGCAAATTCGTCGAATCTTCAGTACCGGCCACGAGAATGGTTGTTCCTGGTTGGAAACGTGTAAAAAACCTTAGTTTCATCCAATTATGTGTGATTCTTGCAAAATCGAGCATTTCGAATTAACCGTTCGCCCGTAACGTCGGTTTCGACAAGATTCGACGGTATCGTGAGATCGTCGAAGTTTCCGTTCAAAACACCAATGATTCGCTATTGCAGCCAAACTTCCGTGACTCTCTTGCTCGAAACGGTTGAAATGCGTTTATTGCGTGCAAATGAAGGAATTTCATGCATTTCGACCGACCGCGAACGGTTTGGTCGTTCGCAACATCGATTTCGAGCAAATTCGTCGAATCTTCAGTCCCGGCCACGAAAATGGTCGTTTCTAGTTGGAGACGTGTAAAGAACCTTAGTTTTATCCAATTATGTGTGATTCTTGCAAAATCGAGCATTTCGAATAAGCCGTTCGCCCGTAACGTCGGCTTCGACAAGGGTCGAGGGTATCGTGAGTTCGTCTAAGTTTCCGTTTAAAACACCAATCATTAGCTTTCGCAGCCAAACTTCCGTGACTCTCTTGCTCGAAACGGTTGAAATGCGTTCATTCCGTGCAAATGAAGGAATTTCATGCATTTTGACCGACCGCGAACGCTTTGATCGTTCGCAACATCGATTTCGAGCAAGTTCGTCGAATCTCCGTTCCCGGCTACGAAGATAGTTGATTCTGGTTTGATACGCGTGAAAAACCTTAGTTTTATCCAATTATGTGTGATTTTCGAAAAATCAATTATTTTGAACTAACCGTTCGCCCGTAACGTCGGTTTCGACAAGATTCGACGGTATCGTGAGATCGTCGAAGTTTACGTTTAAAATACCATTGATCCGCTATTGGAGCCAAACTTCCGTGACTTTCTTGCTCCAAAAAGTTGAGATGAGTTTATTTTAAGCGAATGACGAAATTTCATGCATTTCGACCGACCGCGAACGGTTTGGTCGTTCGCAGCATCGATTTCGACCAAATTCGTCCAATCTTCGTTCCCGGCTACGAAAATGGTTATTTTTGGTTGAAAACGTGTCAAAAACCTTAGTTTCATCCAATTATGTGTGATTCTTACAAAATCGAGCATTTCGAACTGACCGTTCACCCGTAACGTCGGTTTCGACAAGATTCGAGGGTATCGTGAGTTCGTCAAAGTTTCCGTTCAAAACACCAATGATTCGCTATTGCAGTCAAACTTCTGTGACTTTCTTGCTCGAAACGGTTAAAATACTCTCATTCCGTGCAAATGAAGGAATTTCATGCATTTCGAGCGACCGCGAACGGTTTGGTCGTTCGCAACATCGATTTCGAGCAAATTCGTCCAATCTTCGTTCCCGGCTACGAAAATGGTTGTTTCTGGTTGAAAACTTGTGGAAAACCTTAGTTTTATCTGATCATGTGTGATTCTTGCAAAATCGAGCATTTCGAACAAACCGTTCGCCCGTAACGTCGCTTTCGACAAGATTCGACGGTATCGTGAGTTCGTCGGAATTTCCGTTCAAAAACCAATGATTCGCTATTGCAGCCAAACTTTCGTGACTTTCTTGCTCGAAACGGTTAAAATACTCTCATTCCGTGCAAATGAAGGAATTTCATGCATTTCGACCGACCGCGAACGGTTTGGTCGTTCGCAACATCGACTTTGAGCAAATTCGTTCAATCTCCGTTCCCGGCTATGAAAATGGTTGTTTCCGGTTAAAAACGTGTGGAAAACCTTAGTACCATCCAATCATGTGTGATTCTTGCCAAATCAAGCATTTTGAACTAACTCTTCGCCCGTAACGTCGGTTTCGACAAGATTCGACGGTATCGTGAGTTTGTCGAAATTTCCGTTCAAAACACCCATGATTCGCTATTGCAGCCAAATTTCCGTGACTTTCTTGCTCGAAACAGATGAAATAATTTTATTCCGTGCAAATAAAGGAATTTCATGCATTTCGACCGACCGCGAACGGTTTGGTCGTTCGCAACATCGATTTCGAGAAAATTCGTCGAATCTTCAGTCCCGGCCACGAGAATGGTTGTTCCTGGTTGGAAACGTGTATAAAACCTTAGTTTTATCCAATTATGTGTGATTCTTGCAAAATCGAGCATTTCGAATTAACCGTTCGCCCGTAACGTCGGCTTCGACAAGATTCGAGGGTATCGTGAGTTCGTCGAAGTTTCCGTTCAAAACACCAATGATTAGCTATTGCAGCCAAACTTCCGTGACTCTCTTGCTCGAAACGGTTAAAATGCATTCGTTCCGTGCAAACGAAGGAATTCCAGGCATTTCGACCGACCGCGAATGGTTTGGTCGTTCGCAGCATCGATTTCGACCAAGTTCGTCGAATCTTCGTTCCCGGCTACGAAAATGGTCGTTTCTAATTGGAGACGTGTAAAGAACCTTAGTTTTATCCAATTATGTGTGATTCTTGCAAAATCGAGCATTTCGAATTAACCGTTCGCCCGTAACGTCGGTTTCGACAAGATTCGACGGTATCGTGAGTTCGTCGGAATTTCCGTTCAAAACACCAATGATTCGCTATTGCAGCCAAACTTCCGTGACTTTCTAGCTCGAAACGGTTAAAATACTCTCATTCCGTGCAAATGAAGGAATTTCATGCATTTCGACCGACCGCGAACGGTTTGGTCGTTCGCAACATCGACTTTGAGCAAATTCGTTCAATCTCCGTTCCCGGCTATGAAAATGGTTGTTTCCGGTTAAAAACGTGTGGTAAACCTTAGTATCATCCAATCATGTGTGATTCTTGCAAAATCAAGCATTTCGAACTAACTCTTCGCCCGTAACGTCGGTTTCGACGAGATTCGACGGTATCGTGAGTTTGTCGAAATTTCCGTTCAAAACACCAATGATTCGCTATTGCAGCCCAATTTCCGTGACGTTCTAGCTCGAAACGGTTGAAATAATTTTATTCCGTGCAAATAAAGGAATTCCATGCATTTTGGACGACCGCGAAGGGTTTAGTCGTTCGCAACATCGATTTCGACCAAATTCGTCCAATCTTCGTTCCCGGCTACGAAAATGGTTGTTTCTGGTTGAAAACGTGTGAAAAACCTTAGTTCTATCCAATTATGTGTGATTCTTGCAAAATCGAGCATTTCGAATTAACCGTTCGCCCGTAACGTCGGTTTCGACAAGATTCGACGGTATCGTGAGATCGTCGAAGTTTCCGTTCAAAACACCAATGATTCGCTATTGCAGCCAAACTTCCGTGACTCTCTTGCTCGGAACGGTTGAAATACGTTTATTGCGTGCAAATGAAGGAATTTCATGCATTTCGACCGACCGCGAACGGTTTGGTCGTTCGCAACATCGATTTCGAGCAAATTCGTCGAATCTTCAGTACCGGCCACGAGAATGGTTGTTCCTGGTTGGAAACGTGTAAAAAACCTTAGTTTCATCCAATTATGTGTGATTCTTGCAAAATCGAGCATTTCGGATTAACCGTTCGCCCGTAACGTCGGTTTCGACAAGATTCGACGGTATCGTGAGATCGTCGAATTTTCCGTTCAAAACACCAATGATTCGCTATTGCAGCCAAACTTCCGTGACAATCTTGGTCGAAACGGTTGAAATGCGTTTATTGCGTGCAAATGAAGGAATTTCATGCATTTCGACCGACCGCGAACGGTTTGGTCGTTCGCAACATCGATTTCGAGCAAATTCGTCGAATCTTCAGTCCCGGCCACGAGAATGGTTGTTCCTGGTTGGAAACGTGTATAAAACCTTAGTTTTATCCAATTATGTGTGATTTTCGAAAAATCAATTATTTCGAACTAACCGTTCGCCCGTAACGTCGCCTTCGACAAGATTCGACGGTATCGTGAGATCGTCGAAGTTTACGTTCAAAATACCATTGATCCGCTATTGGAGCCAAACTTCCGTGACTTTCTTGCTCCAAATAGTTGAGATGAGTTCATTTTAAGCGAATGAAGAAATTTCATGCATTTCGACCGACCGCGAACGGTTTGGTCGTTCGCAGCATCGATTTCGACCAAATTCGTCCAATCTTCGTTCCCGGCTACGAAAATGGTTGTTTTTGGTTAAAAACGTGTCAAAAACCTTAGTTTCATCCAATTATGTGTAATTCTTACAAAATCGAGCATTTCGAACTGACCGTTCGCCCGTGACGTCGGTTTCGACAAGATTCGAGGGTATCGTGAGTTCGTCAAAGTTTCCGTTCAAAACACCAATGATTCGCTATTGCAGCCAAACTTCCGTGACTCTCTTGCTCGAAACGGTTGAAATGCGTTTATTGCGTGCAAATGAAGGAATTTCATGCATTTCGACCGACCGCGAACGGTTTGGTCGTTCGCAACATCGATTTCGAGCAAATTCGTCGAATCTTCAGTCCCGGCCACGAGAATGGTTGTTCCTGGTTGGAAACGTGTATAAAACCTTAGTTTTATCCAATTATGTGTGATTCTTGCAAAATCGAGCATGTCGAATTAACCGTTCGCCCGTAACGTCGGCTTCGACAAGATTCGAGGGTATCGTAAGTTCGTCGAAGTTTCCGTTCAAAACACCAATGATTAGCTATTGCAGCCAAACTTCCGTGACTCTCTTGCTCGAAACGGTTAAAATGCATTTGTTCCGTGCGAACGAAGAAATTTCATGCATTTCGACCGACCGCGAACGGTTTGGTCGTTCGCAGCATCGATTTCGACCAAGTTCGTCGAATCTTCGTTCCCGGCTACGAAAATGGTCGTTTCTAGTTGGAGACGTGTAAAGAACCTTAGTTTTATCCAATTATGTGTGATTCTTGCAAAATCGAGCATTTCGAATTAACCGTTCGCCCGTAACGTCGGCTTCGACAAGGTTCGAGGGTATCGTGAGTTCGTCTAAGTTTCCGTTTAAAACACCAATCATTAGCTTTCGCAGCCAAACTTCCGTGACTCTCTTGCTCGAAACGGTTGAAATGCGTTCATTCCGTGCAAATGAAGGAATTTCATGCATTTTGACAGACCGCGAACGCTTTGATCGTTCGCAACATCGATTTCGAGCAAGTTCGTCGAATCTCCGTTCCCGGCTACGAAGATAGTTGATTCTGGTTTGATACGCGTGAAAAACCTTAGTTTTATCCAATTATGTGTGATTTTCGAAAAACCAATTATTTCGAACTAACCGTTCGCCCGTAACGTCGGTTTCGACAAGATTCGACGGTATCGTGAGATCGTCGAAGTTTACGTTTAAAATACCATTGATCCGCTATTGGAGCCAAACTTCCGTGACTTTCTTGCTCTAAATAGTTGAGATGAGTTCATTTTAAGCGAATGAAGAAATTTCATGCATTTCGACCGACCGCGAACGGTTTGGTCGTTCGCAGCATCGATTTCGACCAAATTCGTCCAATCTTCGTTCCCGGCTACGAAAATGGTTGTTTTTGGTTGAAAACGTGTCAAAAACCTTAGTTTCATCCAATTATGTGTGATTCTTGCAAAATCGAGCATTTCGAATTAACCGTTCGCCCGTAACGTCTGTTTTGACAAGATTCGACGGTATCGTGAGTTCGTCGAAGTTTCCGTTCAAAACACCAATGATTCGCTATTGCAGCCAAACTTCCGTGACTATCTTGCTCGAAACGGTTGAAATGCGTTTATTGCGTGCAAATGAAGGAATTTCATGCATTTCGACCGACCGCAAACGGTTTGGTCGTTCGCAACATCGATTTCGAGCAAATTCGTCGAATCTTCAGTCCCGGCCACGAGAATGGTTGTTCCCGGTCGGAAACGTGTCCAAAACCTTAGTTTTATCCAATTATGTGTGATTTTTGAAAAATCGAGCATTTCGAATTAACCGTTCGCCCGTAACGTCGGTTTCGACAAGATTCGACGGTATCGTGAGCTCGTCGAAGTTTCCGTTCAAAACACCAATGATTCGCTATTGCAGCCAAACTTCCGTGACTCTCTTGCTCGAAACGGTTGAAATGCGTTTATTGCGTGCAAATAAAGGAATTTCATGCATTTCGACCGACCGCGAACGGTTTGGTCGTTCGCAACATCGATTTCGAGCAAATTCGTCGAATCTTCAGTCCCGGCCACGAGAATGGTTGTTCCTGGTTGGAAACGTGTATAAAACCTTAGTTTTATCCAATTATGTGTGATTCTTGCAAAATCGAGCATTTCGAATTAACCGTTCGCCCGTAACGTCGGCTTCGACAAGATTCGAGGGTATCGTGAGTTCGTCGAAGTTTCCGTTCAAAACACCAATGATTAGCTATTGCAGCCAAACTTCCGTGACTCTCTTGCTCGAAACGGTTAAAATGCATTCGTTCCGTGCAAACGAAGGAATTTCATGCATTTCGACCGACCGCGAACGGTTTGGTCGTTCGCAACATCGATTTCGACTAAATTCGTCGAATCTCCAGTCCCGGCTACGAGAATGGTTGTTTCTAGTTAAAAAAGTAAAAAAGTGTGAAACATCTTAGTTTCATCCAACTGTGTGCGATTCTTGCAAAATCGAGCATTTCGAACTGACCGTTCGCACGTAACGTCGATTCCGACAAGATTCGACGCTATCGTGAGTTCGTCGAAATTTCTGTTTAGAACACCAATGATTCGCTATTGCAGCCAAACTTCTGTAACTTTCTTGCTCGAAACGGTTGAAATACGTTCATTCCGTGCAGATGAAGGAATTTCATGCAATTTCGACCGACCGCGAACGGTTTGGCCGTTCGCAACATCGATTTCGACCAAGTTCGTCGAATCTTCGTTCCCGGCTACGGAGATAGTTGATTCTGGTTTGATACGCGTGAAAAACCTTAGTTTTATCCAATTATGTGTGATTTTCGAAAAATCAATTATTTCGAACTAACCGTTCGCCCGTAACGTCGGTTTCGACAAGATTCGACGGTATCGTGAGATCGTCGAAGTTTACGTTTAAAATACCATTGATCCGCTATTGGAGCCAAACTTCTGTGACTTTCTTGCTCCAAATAGTTGAGATGAGTTTATTTTAAGCGAATGAAGAAATTTCATGCATTTCGACCGACCGCGAACGGTTTGGTCGTTCGCAGCATCGATTTCGACCAAATTCGTCCAATCTTCGTTCCCGGCTACGAAAATGGTGGTTTTTGGTTGAAAACGTGTCAAAAACCTTAGTTTCATCCAATTATGTATGATTCTTACAAAATCGAGCATTTCGTACTGACCGTTCACCCGTAACGTCGGTTTCGACAAGATTCGATGGTATCGTGAGTTCGTCAAAGTTTCCGTTCATAACACCAATGATTCGCTATTGCAGCCAAACTTCTGTGACTTTCTTGCTCGAAACGGTTAGAATACTTTCATTCCGTGCAAATGAAGGAATTTCATGCATTTCGAGCGACCGCGAACGGTTTGGTCGTTCGCAACATCGATTTCGAGCAAATTCGTCCAATCTTCGTTCCCGGCTACGAAAATGGTTGTTTCTGGTTGAAAACGTGTGGAAAACCTTAGTTTTATCTGATCATGTGTGATTCTTGCAAAATCGAGCATTTCGAACAAACCGTTCGCCCGTAACGTCGCCTTCGACAAGATTCGACGGTATCGTGAGTTCGTCGGAATTTCCGTTCAAAACACCAATGATTCGCTATTGCAGCCAAACTTCCGTGACTTTCTTGCTCGAAACGGTTGAAATACTCTCATTCCGTGCAAATGAAGGAATTTCATGCATTTCGACCGACCGCGAACGGTTTGGTCGTTCGCAACATCGACTTTGAGCAAATTCGTTCAATCTCCGTTCCCGGCTATGAAAATGGTTGTTTCCGGTTGAAAACGTGTGGAAAACCTTAGTATCATCCAATCATGTGTGATTCTTGCCAAATCAAGCATTTCGAACTAACTCTTCGCCCGTAACGTCGGTTTCGACAAGATTCGACGGTATCGTGAGTTTTTCGAAATTTCCGTTCAAAACACCCATGATTCGCTATTGCAGCCAAATTTCCGTGACTTTCTTGCTCGAAACAGATGAAATAATTTTATTCCGTGCAAATAAAGGAATTTCATGCATTTTGGACGACCGCAAAGGGTTTAGTCGTTCGCAACATCGATTTCGACCAAATTCGTCCAATCTTCGTTCCCGGCTACGAAAATGGTTGTTTCTGGTTGAAAACGTGTGAAAAACCTTAGTTTTATCCAATTAGGTGTGATTCGTGAAAAATCGAGCATTTCGAATTAACCGTTCGCCCGTAACGTCGGTTTCGACAAGATTCGACGGTATCGTGAGCTCGTCGAAGTTTCCGTTCAAAACACCAATGATTCGCTATTGCAGCCAAACTTCCGTGACTCTCTTGCTCGAAACGGTTGAAATGCGTTTATTGCGTGCAAATAAAGGAATTTCATGCATTTCGACCGACCGCGAACGGTTTGGTCGTTCGCAACATCGATTTCGAGCAAATTCGTCGAATCTTCGTTCCCGGCTACGAAAATGGTTGTTTTTGGTTGAAAACGTGTCAAAAACCTTAGTTTTATCCAATTATGTATGATTCTTACAAAATCGAGCATTTCGTACTGACCGTTCACCCGTAACGTCGGTTTCGACAAGATTCGATGGTATCGTGAGTTCGTCAAAGTTTCCGTTCATAACACCAATGATTCGCTATTGCAGCCAAACTTCTGTGACTTTCTTGCTCGAAACGGTTAGAATACTTTCCTTCCGTGCAAATGAAGGAATTTTATGCATTTCGAGCGACCGCGAACGGTTTGGTCGTTCGCAACATCGATTTCGAGCAAATTCGTCCAATCTTCGTTCCCGGCTACGAAAATGGTTGTTTCTGGTTGAAAACGTGTGGAAAACCTTAGTTTTATCTGATCATGTGTGATTCTTGCAAAATCGAGCATTTCGAACAAACCGTTCGCCCGTAACGTCGCCTTCGACAAGATTCGACGGTATCGTGAGTTCGTCGGAATTTCCGTTCAAAACACCAATGATTCGCTATTGCAGCCAAACTTCCGTGACTTTCTTGCTCGAAACGGTTGAAATACTCTCATTCCGTGCAAATGAAGGAATTTCATGCATTTCGACCGACCGCGAACGGTTTGGTCGTTCGCAACATCGACTTTGAGCAAATTCGTTCAATCTCCGTTCCCGGCTATGAAAATGGTTGTTTCCGGTTGAAAACGTGTGGAAAACCTTAGTATCATCCAATCATGTGTGATTCTTGCCAAATCAAGCATTTCGAACTAACTCTTCGCCCGTAACGTCGGTTTCGACAAGATTCGACGGTATCGTGAGTTTTTCGAAATTTCCGTTCAAAACACCCATGATTCGCTATTGCAGCCAAATTTCCGTGACTTTCTTGCTCGAAACAGATGAAATAATTTTATTCCGTGCAGATAAAGGAATTTCATGCATTTTGGACGACCGCAAAGGGTTTAGTCGTTCGCAACATCGATTTCGACCAAATTCGTCCAATCTTCGTTCCCGGCTACGAAAATGGTTGTTTCTGGTTGAAAACGTGTGAAAAACCTTAGTTTTATCCAATTATGTGTGATTCTTGCAAAATCGAGCATTTCGAATTAACCGTTCGCCCGTAACGTCGGTTTCGACAAGATTCGACGGTATCGTGAGTTCGTCGAAGTTTCCGTTCAAAACACAAATGATTCGCTATTGCAGCCGAACTTCCGTGACTCTCTTGCTCGAAACGGTTGAAATGCGTTTATTGCGTGCAAATGAAAGAATTTCATGCATTTCGACCGACCGCAAACGGTTTGGTCGTTCGCAACATCGATTTCGAGCAAATTCGTCGAATCTTCAGTCCCGGCCACGAGAATGGTTGTTCCCGGTTGGAAACGTGTCCAAAACCTTAGTTTTATCCAATTAGGTGTGATTCGTGAAAAATCGAGCATTTCGAATTAACCGTTCGCCCGTAACGTCGGTTTCGACAAGATTCGACGGTATCGTGAGCTCGTCGAAGTTTCCGTTCAAAACACCAATGATTCGCTATTGCAGCCAAACTTCCGTGACTCTCTTGCTCGAAACGGTTGAAATGCGTTTATTGCGTGCAAATAAAGGAATTTCATGCATTTCGACCGACCGCGAACGGTTTGGTCGTTCGCAACATCGATTACGAGCAAATTCGTCGAATCTTCAGTCCCGGCCACGAGAATGGTTGTTCCTGGTTGGAAACGTGTATAAAACCTTAGTTTTATCCAATTATGTGTGATTCTTGCAAAATCGAGCATTTCGAATTAACCGTTCGCCCGTAACGTCGGCTTCGACAAGATTCGAGGGTATCGTGAGTTCGTCGAAGTTTCCGTTCAAAACACCAATGATTAGCTATTGCAGCCAAACTTCCGTGACTCTCTTGCTCGAAACGGTTAAAATGCATTCGTTCCGTGCAAACGAAGGAATTTCATGCATTTCGACCGACCGCGAACGGTTTGGTCGTTCGCAACATCGATTTCGACTAAATTCGTCGAATCTTCAGTCCCGGCTACGAGAATGGTTGTTTCTAGTTAAAAAAGTAAAAAAGTGTGAAACATCTTAGTTTCATCCAACTGAGTGCGATTCTTGCAAAATCGAGCATTTCGAACTGACCGTTCGCACGTAACGTCGATTTCGACAAGATTCGACGCTATCGTGAGTTCGTCGAAATTTCTGTTCAGAACACCAATGATTCGCTATTGCAGCCAAACTTCTGTAACTTTCTTGCTCGAAACGGTTAAAATACGCTCATTCCGTGCAAATGAAGGAATTTCATGCAATTTCGACCGACCGCGAACGGTTTGGCCGTTCGCAACATCGATTTCGACCAAGTTCGTCGAATCTTCGTTCCCGGCTACGAAAATGGTCGTTTCTAGTTGGAGACGTGTAAAAAACCTTAGTTTTAATCAATTATGTGTGATTCTTGCAAAATCGAGCATTTCGAATTAACCGTTCGCCCGTAACGTCGGCTTCGACAAGGTTCGAGGGTATCGTGAGTTCGTCTAAGTTTCCGTTTAAAACACCAATCATTAGCTTTCGCAGCCAAACTTCCGTGACTCTCTTGCTCGAAACGGTTGAAATGCGTTCATTCCGTGCAAATGAAGGAATTTCATGCATTTTGACCGACCGCGAACGGTTTGATCGTTCGCAACATCGATTTCGAGCAAGTTCGTCGAATCTCCGTTCCCGGCTACGAAGATAGTTGATTCTGGTTTGATACGCGTGGAAAACCTTAGTTTTATCCAATTATGTGTGATTTTCGAAAAATCAATTATTTCTAACTAACCGTTCGCCCGTAACGTCGGTTTCGACAAGATTCGACGGTATCGTGAGATCGTCGAAGTTTAGGTTCAAAATACCATTGATCCGCTATTGGAGCCAAACTTCCGTGACTTTCTTGCTCCAAATAGTTGAGATGAGTTTATTTTTAGCGAATGAAGAAATTCCATGCATTTCGACCGACCGCGAACGGTTTGGTCGTTCGCAACATCGATTTCGACCAAGTTCGTCGAATTTTCATTCCCGGCTACAAAAATGGTTGTTTCTGGTTGGAAACGTGTAAAAAACCTTAGTTTCATCCAATTATGTGTGATTCTTGCAAACTCGAGCATTTCGAATTAACCGTTCGCCCGTAACGTCGGTTTCGACAAGATTCGACGGTATCGTGAGATCGTCGAAGTTTCCGTTCAAAACACCAATGATTCGCTATTGCAGCCAAACTTCTGTGACTTTTTTGCTCGAAACGGTCGAAATGCGTTCAATCCGTGCAAATGAAGGAATTTCATGCAATTCGACCGACCGCAAACGGTTTAGTCGTTCGCAACATTGATTTCGAAAAAATTCGTCGAATCTTCAGTCCTGGCAACGAAAATGGTTGTTTCTGGTTCAAAAATGTAAAAAACCTTAGTTTTATCTAATCATGTGTGATTCTTGCAAAATCGAGCATTTCGAACTAACTCTTCGCCCGTAACGTCGGATTCGACAAGATTCGACGGTATCGTGAGTTCGTCGGAATTTCCGTTCAAAACACCAATGATTCGCTATTGCAGCCAATCTTCCGTGACTTTCTTGCTCAATACGGTTTAAATACGTTCATTCCGTGCAGATAAAGTAATTTCATGCATTTCGACCGACCGCGAACGGTTTGGTCGTTCGCAACATCGATTTCGACCAATTTCGTCGAATCTTCGTACCCGGCTACGAAAATGGTTGTTTCTCGTTGGAAACGTGTGAAAAACCTTAGTTCCATCCAATTGTGTGTAATTCTTAGACAATCGAGAATTTCGAACTAACCGTTCGCCCATAACGTCGGTTTCGACAAGATTCGACGGCATCGTGAGATCGTCGAAGTTTAGGTTCAAAACACCATTGATCCGCTTTTGCAGCCAAACTTCCGTGACCTTCTTGCTCGATACGGTTAAAATGAGTTCATTCCGTGCAAATGGAGGAATTCCATGCATTTCGACCGACCGCGAACGGTTTGGTCGTTCGCAACATCGATTTCGAGCTAATTCGTCCAATCTTCGTTCTCGGCTACGAAAATGGTTGTTTCTGGTTGAAAACGTGTAAAAAACCTTAGTATCATCCAATTATGTTTAATTCTTGCAAAATAGAGCATTTTGAACTAACCGTTCGCCCGTAACGTCGTTTTCGACAAGATTCGACGGTATCGTGAGTTTGTCGAAATTTCAGTTCAAAACACCAATGATTCGCTATTGCAGCCAAACTTCCGTGAATTTCTTGCTCAAAACGGTTGAAATACTTTCATTCCGTGCAAATGAAGGAATTTCATGCATTTCGACCGACCGCGAACGGTTTGGTCGTTTGCAACATCGATTTCGAGCAAATTTGTCGAATCTTCGTTCCCGGCTACGAAAATGGTTGTTTCCGGTTTAAAACGTGTGGAAAACCTTAGTTCCATCTGATCATGTGTGATTCTTGCGAAACCGAGCATTTCGAACCAACTCTTCGCCCGTAACGTCGGTTTCGACAAGATTCGACGGTATCGTGAGTTCGTCGGAATTTCCGTTCAAAACACCAATAATTCGCTATTGCAGCCAAACTTTTGTGACTTTCTTGCTCGATACGGTTAAAATACGTTCATTCCGTGCAGACAAAGTAATTTCATGCATTTCGACCGACCGCGAACGGTTTGGTCGTTCGCAACATCGATTTCGACCAATTTCGTCGAATCTTCGTTCCCGGCTACGAAAATGGTTGTTTCTCGTTGGAAACGTGTGAAAAACCTTAGTTCCATCCAATTGTGTGTAATTCTTAGACAATCGAGCATTTCGAACTAACCGTTCGCCCATAACGTCGGTTTCGACAAGATTCGACGGCATCGTGAGATCGTCGAAGTTTAGGTTCAAAACACCATTGATCCGCTGTTGCAGCCAAACTTCCGTGACTTTTTTGCTCGATACGGTTAAAATGAGTTCATTCCGTGCAAATGGAGGAATTCCATGCATTTCGACCGACCGCGAAGGGTTTGGTCGTTCGCAACATCGATTTCGAGCTAGATCGTCCAATCTTCGTTCTCGGCTACGAAAATGGTTGTTTCTGGTTGAAAACGTGTGAAGAACCTTAGTATCATCCAATTGGGTTGGGGTCGAAACCCAGAACGAGCAATGTTTAGAAAGGGCAAAATCCCGAACGCGCAATGCTTCGAATGAAAATGTTCAGAAAGGGCAAAATCTTGAATGAGATTGTAGCGAACGTATTATATGCCGAACGCCTACCAGTCGGCGCGGTTTTCAACATTTCCCGACTTTCGAGCTTTCCCACGCGTAAACTATCAACGTTAGATATATGCCGTCGCGGACTTTTTTATAGGAAATTTAATTCTCTACAACATTGTTTATGTGAACTTTTGGTCTATATAGCGTTGTTTATCCAGCGTTTGGACAGAAACAAAATAAAACGATAAGAAAATCGATGCATTTTTTATCTTCCCGTCAAAACGCTGGTTAAACAACGCTATATAGACCAAAAGTTCACATAAACAATGTTGTAGAGAATTGAATTTCCTATAAAAAAGTCCGCGATGGCATATATCTATCTGTGATAATTTACGAGTGGGAAAGCTCGAAAGTCAGGAAATGTCAAAAACCGCGGCGGATTTTTATTTTTCAAAATTATCTTCAATTTAAAAATTAGCGTAAATTATCACAGTTAGATATATGCCATCATTGACTTTTTTATAGGAAATTCAATTCTCTACAACATTGTTTATGTGAACTTTTGGTCTATATAGCGTTGTTTAAGCAGCGTTTTGACGGGAAGATAAAAAATGCATCGATTTTCTTATCGTTTTATTTTGTTTCTGTCCAAACGCTGGATAAACAACGCTATATAGACCAAAAGTTCACATAAACGATGTTGTAGAGAATTAAATTTCCTATAAAAAAGTCCGCGACGGCATATATCTAACGTTGATAGTTTACGCGTGGGAAAGCTCGAAAGTCGGGAAATGTTGAAAACCGCGCCGACTGGTAGGCGTTCGGCATATAATACGTTCGCTACAATCTCATTCGGGATTTTGCCCTTTCTGAACATTTTCATTCGAAGCATTGCGCGTTCGGGATTTTGCCCTTTCTAAACATTGCTCGTTCTGGGTTTCGACCCCAACCCATCCAATTATGTTTAATTCTTGCAAAATGGAGCATTTTGAACTAACCGTTCGCCCGTAACGTCGTTTTCGACAAGATTCGACGGTATCGTGAGTTTGTCGAAATTTCAGTTCAAAATACCAATGATTCGCTATTGCAGCCAAACTTCCGTGACTTTCTTGCTCAAAACGGTTGAAATACTTTCATTCCGTGCAAATGAAGGAATCTCATGCATTTCGACCGACCGCGAACGGTTTGGTCGTTCGCAACATCGATTTCGAGCAAATTCGTCCAATCTTCGTTCCCGGCTACGAAAATGGTTGTTTCTGGTTGAAAACGTGTGGAAAACCTTAGTATCATCCAATTATGTGTGATTCTTGCAAATTCGAGCATTTTGAACTAACCGTTCGCCCGTAACGTCGTTTCGACAAGATTCGACGGTATCGTGAGTTTGTCGAAATTTCCGTTCAAAACATCAATGATTTGCTATTGCAGCCAAACGTCCGTCACTTTCTTGCTCGAAACGGTTGAAATACTTTCATTCCGTGCAAATAAAGGAATTTCATGCATTTTAGACGACCGCGAAAGGTTTAGTCGTTCGCAACATCGATTTCGACCAAATTCGTCCAATCTTTGTTCCCGGCTACGAAAATGGTTGTTTCTGGTTGGAAACGTGTAAAAAACCTCAGTTTTATCCAATTATGTGTGATTCTTGCAAAATCGAGCATTTTGAACTAACCGTTCGCCCGTAACGTCGTTTTTGACAAGATTCGACGGTATCGTGAATTTGTCGAAATTTCCGTTCAAAACACCAATGATTCGCTATTGCAGCCAAACGTCCATGACTTTCTTGCTCGAAACAGTTAAAATACTTTCATTCCGTGCAAATAAAGGAATTTTATGCATTTTGGACGACCGCGAAGGGTTTAGTCGTTCGCAACATCGATTTCGACCAAATTCGTCCAATCTTTGTTCCCGGCGACGAAAATGGTTGTTTCTGGTTGGAAACGGGTCGAAAACCTTAGTTTTATCCAATTATGTGTGATTCTTGCAAAATCGAATGTTTCGATCAAACCGTTCGCCCGTAACTTCGGTTTCGACAAGATTCGACGGTATCGTGAGTTCGTCGGAATTTCCGTTCAAAACACCAATGATTCGCTATTGCAGCCAAACTTCCGTGACTTTCTTGCTCGAAACGGTCAAAATACTCTCATTCTGTGCAAATGAAGGAATTTCATGCATTTCGACCGATCGCGAACGGTTTGGTCGTTCGCAACATCGATTTTGAGCAAATTCGTCCAATCTTCGTTCCCGGCTATGAAAATGGTTGTTTCTGGTTGAAAACGTGTGGAAAACCTTAGTATCGTCCAATCATGTGTGATTCTTGCAAAATCGAGCATTTCGAACTAACTCTTCGCCCGTAACGTCGGTTTCGACAAGATTCGACGGTATCGTGAGTTTGTCGAAATTTCCGTTCAAAACACCAATGATTCGCTATTGCAGCCAAATTTCCGTAACTTTCTTGCTCGAAACGGTTGAAATACTTTCATTCCGTGCAAATAAAGGAATTTCATGCATTTTGGACGACCGCGAAGGGTTTAGTCGTTCGCAACATCGATTTCGACCAAATTCGTCCAATCTCCGTTCCCGGCTACGAAAATAGTTGTTTCTGGTTGAAAACGTGTGAAAAACCTTGGTTTTATCCAATTATGTGTGATTCTTGCAAAATCGAGCATTTCGAACTAACCGTTCGCCCGTAACGTCGGTTTCGACAAGATTCGACGGTATCGTGAGATCGTCGAAGTTTCCGTTCAAAACGCCAATGATTCGCTTTTGCAGCCAAACTCCCGTGACTCTCTTGCTCGAAACGGTTGAAATGCGTTCATTGCGTGCAAATGAAGGAATTTCATTCATTTCGACCGACCGCAAACGGTTTGGTCGTTCGCAACATCGATTTCGAGCAAATTCGTCGAATCTTCAGTTCCGGCCACGAGAATGGTTGTTCCTGGTTGGAAACGTGTAAAAAACCTTAGTTTTATCCAATTATGGGTGATTCTTGCAAAATCGAGCATTTCGAAATAACCGTTCGCCCGTAACGTCGGCTTCGACAAGATTCGAGGGTATCGTGAGTTCGTCAAAGTTTCCGTTCAAAACACCAATGATTAGCTATTGCAGCCAAACTTCCGTGACTCTCTTGCTCGAAACGGTTAAAATGCATTCGTTCCGTGCAAACGAAGGAATTTCATGCATTTCGACCGACGACGAACGGTTTGGTCGTTCACAGCATCGATTTCGACTAAATTCGTCGAATCTTCAGTCCCGGCTGCGAGAATGGTTGTTTCTAGTTAAAAAAGTAAAAAAGTGTGAAACATCTTAGTTTCATCCAACTGTGTGCGATTCTTGCAAAATCGAGCATTTCGAACTGACCGTTCGCCCGTAACGTCGGTTTCGACAAGATTCGACGCTATCGTGAGTTCGTCGAAATTTCTGTTCAAAACACCAATGATTCGCTATTGCAGCCAATCTTCCGTGACTTTCTTGCTCGATACGGTTAAAATACGTTCATTCCGTGCAGATGAAGTAATTTCATGCATTTCGACCGACCGCGAACGGTTTGGTCGTTCGCAACATCGATTTCGACCAATTTCGTCGAATCTTCGTTCCCGACTACGAAAATGGTTGTTTCTGGTTGGAAACGTGTGAAAAACCTTAGTTCCATCCAATTGTGTGTAATTCTTAGACAATCGAAGTAGATAGGCTAGGCCGGTTCTGCACTATTCGGCATAGTAGATCCCTACCCCACCGGCCGAGTAGAGTTGGTTCGAGTCCGTGCTATACCGATCCGGCGTTATCCGCAGTCAGTAATGAGGATTCCTGCGCCGCAGTGTCCGATAATGCAGATTTCTACGCCCCGACATGGTCATTATCCATACCGATAATGTTAATATATCTATATATATATATCAGAGCAATACCAAGTCGGTAATGAAGTGTTCGATGATGCAGATTTCTAGATTCCGTGTTCATGTTGGTATGGATATATGTCCGAACAATACGAAGTCGGTAACGAAGCAGCCGATAATGATAAATCGGTTGATCGATAATTCAAACGTCGAACCAACCGACGTTCGATAATGCAGATTTCTAGATCTCTCCCTCCCCAGCCTCATTCTTTGGGTTCTTCGGGTTCTTTGGGTTCTTCGGGTTCTTTGGGTTCTTTGGGTTCTTTGGGTTCTTTGCTATATACGTCCGAACAATACGCCGAGAATGTCGATGATATATATTTTTTTCCCCCTTCCGCATTCGTTCTGATAATGAAACAAAATCTCGCTGTGGAATTCTCGGGCCGGAGAAGAGAATGAAGGATACGAAAAAGAGAGAGAGAGAATGATGCGTGAGCCGCGTGCAAGTGAGATAGAGTCGATGGGACAACGAAGAAGAAGAGAGAGAGAGAGAGAATGATGCGTGAGCCGCGTGCGAGTGAGATGGAGTCGCGACGATAACGACGACGACGACGACGACGAGTCTCGAACGACGATGCGTGTGCCAGGGGGGGGGGGGCAAGGCCGAGGCTACTACGCATACGATATTATGGATGAATGGAACGCAACGTCGAGATCTCCGTTTACACACACCTGAGCTGTAGATATGACCGTAGTGGAATTTACGCTACGGAAAGATAGCATGACCCAAAGAGTAGATATTTATCGACTACTGACCTAAAGAGTAAACCGCTTTACTGGCCTAAAGAGTAAACCGCTTTACTGGGACAATGACGAAGACATAATATTAATATTTTTTATATATTGTTTTTTATTTGGAAAAAAATATTACAACGAACAATCGTAAATGTTATAATTAATATTTATGAGTTCAAGACTGAACCAAATTTTGTTGCTTATATTAATTTTTTCACTCCGCCGCTGATTGGTTTATATTCGACTATACGATCATGCAAAATCAAGCAATAGGCTGAAGTTTGAGCTGGGAAACCGTTGGTTGACTCGAATTCCAAACGTATATCCACCGGTCCTGATTTCAAAAACTCATTTTGCTTCGAACAATCGATAACAATAAGTGGGGCATCTTTAATAAAATCAACTTTATTCAACAATGGTTCAGAGTCTTTGCCATAATACGACGCTTGGAAATTTACATACATATCATACAGCAAAGCGTATTGGTTGTTAATAATATCGAGATTTAAATTTCCGTATGGATAAGATTGAGAATTTAAGAATAGTCTGATATCGCGTATGCTACAGTGGTCGAAAAGACTAGCATTTATATTTGGGTTATTTTTTCGTGCAGTTTGAAATCCCACGATGACATATCGTGGTTTTTCCAGTTGCGTTGATGTTTTAACGACCCACACATGTTTTGTGGTTGTTGGCAGCAAAGGATACTCATATAATTCCCACGTACGAAAACTCATGGTAATCGATGGATCTTTGGCGATGAAATTGAGTAACTGAATTTTCTGATGATCCAAAACCTTGATGTATGGAACCATCCACTCGATTTTCATCAGAGAAATCTTGAATTGCTCCGCGGCCGCGTTATCAGCCGGTTGTGTTTGGATAATGGCATTCATATCAGTGTTTGTTCTAACGAGCACCAATTCATGTTTAGCATTAATTATAACCCGATGATAATCCTCAGCAAATCCCAATATTAAATTGAGTGGTATTGATACATTGAAGTATCCGGAATCATTGGTTAATTTTGACTCATCATTGAAGAGCCAACCAGCATTTTCCATGAGAGATTTTTGTCCCGGACTCTGTGATAAATAATTCTTCATGAGAGACGTAAGACCGAGATTTTTATTTCGGTCAATCTCCACAGCATTTAGTTCATAACGAATTTCTTCGAACAGGTGACAAATGGCATTGTTTATTAATTTTGTATTTTGTGTCGCAGCACCATTGGTCTTCATTGATTTGCCATATATATGGAGGGAACTTTTGCTGGGTAATAAACACAAATCCTGATGTTGAATGGCAATGCGAATTTCATCGTTATTGTTGAAGGATGCTGATGCGAATGGTTGATGAGCATGAGACTCATAATGTGCGATAGACTCATCAAACACGATCGGTTTTTGTATATTTAGAATTTCTTCCATGGTACGAAACAGGCTATTACAATACACCAGTTAGGAATTTTTACTTTTTTCCTTTTCCTCCTTTTTTTGACACTATTTTCAGGCCCAGGTTCTTCAAGAACTGAACGTTTTGAGTTGTTAGGTTCTCGAGGAGTGCTCGACGACGACTGATTGATCCTCGGCATGGCGATTCACTCTTATAGCTTCGTCCAACTTTTGTATTATAAACGATACCCATTACAAGGGTTTTATATGCAGTCTAATTGTTATAATTTCTCCACGAAAGTTTACTAATTCCCCGTCTTGATCAACGAGTTTTAATTGAAGATGATCAATAGACTGCACCGCGATCGGAAGATAAATGATATGCGATGGTACTTCGACGATCTTATATCCTGGTGGAACGATTGGAAAAAATTCATGAATGGTATGCACTCTTTGTTCATTTATGTAAGCACCTCTCGTGATGTTGCATTCAATACGCAATGAATTGACTTTGAGAATGGCCACCGGTAAATCGGATTTATGTATAATATTAGCTTCCAGAATGCGCGAAGTAAAACCGAGTAATCGACCAATCGAGTCGTTGGGAATAAAATTTATTGGTTGATCACATTGAATTTCACTACATAGTGTATTGTTATTGGGTTTCAGAGTGATTGAAATATTTTTATTCAATAGTGCACTCCGTAAGTAGTTTTCAATATCCTCGATTTCATAACTTCCGGTGGGTATAGTGATTACTTCCTGTCCAACGTAGAACTTATTATTTCCTTCATCGATGTTTGGTATTGAGTTAAAGGTGAGTAATTCGATGAGTCCGAGAGTATAATTTATTGATGGCGATAATTCGATGGGTAGAAAATAGTTAGCCTCCAATATGGAATTCGTTCCCGATAGTGTCAGCGTGAAATAATCATCCATGATGGTTAATGCCGAACTGATGTTTTATATATAATGTCAACTATCTTTATAGATATCCACCGAGAAATTGGAGACATAAGTGTCCACATGTGACTGTATCATAGTTTTGATATCGTTCATGATTGTATTTTATAATGCTACCAACACCGAAATATTTGATTAAATCTTTTGGCGGTCGAAGATTTCCAAAACTGTCAAAGTATAGAATATTATTATCAATTTTCCTGTAAGCGACCCAATGTGTTCCGGGACCATCTTTAGAGTCAAGATTTATAATGGCCGCTTCGATTTTGTGGGGACCACTTTTCGGTAATTCGTTTCTCATATAAACTCCACGAAAGTATGAAATCTTCATGGCTTTAGCATATTTGATAATATCGATGTCGGTGAGTGCTCGATGTGGTAGCCTTATGCGTTTTTTGATAATCCAAGATGTAATCCCATACCCTTCTTATGAGGTTTTAAATAAAGACCTCGACCCAATGTAATAGCTTCCATTGCTTCGTTGTGTCGTTTACTTTCAGCAAGTTGACGCTTGGCAGCACTTGCATCGTTCACAGCTTTCGCTATACCCGCAGCACCACCGGCTAGCGCTCCGGTAGCACTTAGACCAGCGGAAATTGGTATGAGAAACGGTAAGAAGCCACCAATTTTCGGCGGTATTGGTAAAATGCGCGGTGATTTTACTTTCCTTTTTCCACCTGCTTTTTTCACCGCCTTCCGCGCACCTTTAAGAGCCGAAGTAATTACCTTGCGGACATTGTCGTTTGGTATCATGGATTTTCTTGCCGCACTCACGATATTTCGCAGTGCGACTGCTCGAGTTTTCCTTTTTTTTTATTCTTCATTCCCATACCAAATTTTGTTTTAGCTTTCATGATATTGGTTACACCCCAGGCAGCAGCTTTTTCTCCAAAGTTAGCGTCTTTCGCATGAACTCGTTTCCAAGCTTCTTCAGCGAGCACTTTATCGGCGATTTTTCTAGCCTCCAAATTTTCTCGATTTTTTGAATAAGCGATATCGTGTTTTTTGGAAGCTACGTCGAGCTGATTAATTCCCGAATCTCCGCGAACTCGCCGTTTCGTTAATTTCGTACCCGGTCCACAGTATTGATATCCAGGGAGATGAAGCTCGATCGGAAGTTTATTAATGAGTGTATTGACTAAACCTTTACCTCGTTTCTTTCTAGTATTTTCCATACGTTTATATTAATAGTGATGGAAAGTATTATTTTACTTCTTGATTCTATTCTGGCTACCTATAGCACCGTATCGTCCAGAATCAAATTTCCTGTAGTACGGCTCACTTCCTTTTATGTGATTGTTCGATGGATTATTATTCGAACAAGAAGGAGGAGGAAAACAACGGTGTTGTTCTTCAGCGAAATTCTTCAAGCTCTGTGATATAGGATACTTCGAATCTTCTTGTCTTTTCATAATTTTTACTAATCCAGTATGAACACGATGACAGCACACTTCTAACTGAGGAGTGAGTATTTATAAGGCCTGTATTTATCCTTATTTGTTTAGTCATATTCAATTCAAGATTCGGACCACACCGAATGATCATGAAATTCCGGGAACAGTCAATAAAGCTACCGGTAATGAATTTTGATGCGCTGGCGCAACAAAATACTGTGAAAAGAGTGAAACGTCATGGGGAATTATTACCAAATAGTGTGCGTGCAATTATTTGTGGCCCATCGAATTGTGGAAAAACTAATGCTCTTTTTACCCTCATAATACATCCACATGGTTTAAGATTTGAAAATGTATATGTCTATTCAAAATCGCTCAATCAGCCAAAGTATCAGTTTCTTCAAAAACTACTTAAATCTGTGCGAGATGTAGGCTATTTCCCATGTAACGAGCATGAGAAAGTTATTAGTCCGCAAGAGACACGCCCAAACTCCATCATGATTTTCGATGACGTAGCATGTGAGAAGCAAGATAATATTCGAGCATTCTTCAGTATGGGAAGACATCGAGAAGTCGATTGTTTCTATCTCTGTCAAACATATGCTCGTATCCCGAAACACCTTGTTCGTGATAATGCAAACCTATTGATACTTTTTCGACAAGATGACATGAATTTGAAACATATTTATTATGATCATGTTAATACCGATATGACATGGACACAGTTTAAAGATTTATGTTTCGCTTGCTGGAACCATGACAAATTTGGTTTTGTTGTGATTGATGAGGATGGTGAATTACACGAGCGTAGATATAGAAAAGGATTTGATTGTTTCATAAATATGCAATCATCGAGTGAGTGAAACACAGTCAATGTTTGAACTTAACGGAATCAACATGCGAATTGCTGAGCTTAGTAAGAAAAAAAGAGATGTGTTGCGTCAAATTGCGCACGCTAGTGATGCGATTCGACGAAAGCATAAATCATTAAAAATGGATAAAATGTCGTCTGAGGAAGAAATGCATGAAGTCTTCAAGCCTATGATTACTCCTTTGGAGAAACTCGTGGATACATCAATAAAATCACAACAACAACAACAACCATTAGCTAATATAAAGAAAGAGGAGAAAGTAAAAAAAGAATATGATGATAATGGATTGGATTATAGTTATGCAACAGCTCATGGAGACTCGTCGGGTCAGGAGTTGGATTCTGTAATACAAGACAATGATGATTCAAAAGTGACTGATTTATCCAATCAATATATTCGAATGTTCGATTCCAAGCATCATCTGAAAAATCTCGATATCTTGTGCGGGGTGCGTAAATTGTCGGGAAATCGTCTAATGATTGGCGACTCATCTATCACATTTGGTAATAATCTCATTCATATTGGCGATAAAAATTATCAACAGAGCGCCGGTTTGCTTGAACTATTGTTTAAGAAAGTACCAGATGAAACTCTCATAACTATAAATGATGAGAAGAATTATCGTGAAATTCTTAACTCCATGGTATTGATGACCATGACCATACCATGACCATGGTATTCGCGTAGATAAAAGTGCTAAATTTAAAAATATCATTGAACCTATGATTGATTCACCTAAAAAAAAAAAACACCATTGAAGAGACAATCACAACGTTCGGGTAAAGGTTTACCTCAACACATGATTGCGAAGAAGGGTTATAAAGTTGATTACATTTATTGGGATGATCCGAATGAGTTGGTTGATCGTCTGCGATTGCTCCTTGCATCTCAAACGGCTGGAAATTCCAGTCATTCCAATGAAATCATTTCAATTATTGAAGAATTACGCGAAGCTGAAATGATTTATTAAAGCTGGTTCGAAACTATTAGAGCTCAGTCTTATGACAACTATCAGAATGAGTGTTGATGTGTTTGGTCGTCAGTTGATGGAGAAAAGTAAGAGTAACAGAAGTAAAAACATTCGGGGACCTCCTGGTAATGGGTTTAAAATTACAGCTGACGGTCAATATGATATGAATAATAAAAGACTATGCAATGTTGCTGATCCGAAAGATAATAACGATGCTGTTCCGGTAAGAATAATGCAAAACGCGGTACAACAAGAAATTCGTCTTGTATATGAGATTACATCGTCTTTGAGAAATGCCATTGATGATAATAATATAATGATTCTCCCGTTAAAAAATACGTTTGATAATCAGTTAAATCGACAACGTATTGACTCTGAAACAATACAAGAACACGCAACTCACAACTCATTACTCATTTGGACGACCGACTGAGAACGTTCGAAAGATCCAGTGGTACCGAGGAAAACAACAAATTACTAATTCAAAGTCTTGAATCTACGATCAATGAACGCTTCAAAAAAATTGAAATAAACCATAGAACAGGACATGAATTGGTATTGCGTAATTCTCAAGTGATTACCGTTTTGGATAAACGATTAGATACGCTGGAACATGAACGAGAAGAAGGCAACACTCGTTGAAGAACTCCATAAACCTGCGAGAAAGAATTATCCACGACGTCGTGTGATTATTCGGGGATTGGATGAGTCATGGCAGGCTGATCTCGTGGATATGTCTGCGTATGCGCGATATAATGATGATTATAAATTCTTGTTATTATAAATTCTTGTTATTGATATATTTTCAAAGTTCGCCTGGTCAGTCGCGATGAAAAGTAAGAGCGGAAAAGATACGACGAAAGCAATGAAATCCATACTCAAATGTAATCGTATACCTAAAAAATTGCATGTCGATCGAGGCAAAGAATTTTATAACAACGAATTCAAATCATTATTACAACATTATAATATTGAATTATATTCAACATTCAGTAACTTGAAGGCATCAATTTGTGAACGTTCTAATCGAACTCTCAAGACCAAAATGTGGAAACAGTTTAGCTTGCGAGGTAATTATAAGTGGACAGACATTTTATCTGACTTAATATCAGATTACAATGATAGTAAGCACCGTACAATAAAAATGAAACCACGAGATGTTACTGTGGAGTATGAGAAAATAATTCTTTATAATATATATGGAAAATATCGAGTGAATCGTATGCGAAAGATCAAATTCAACATCGGCGATAAAGTACGAGTCAGTAAAAATAAACATGTTTTCGAGAAAGGCTATACACCAAACTGGACGACGGAAATTTTCACTGTGAGTCGAGTGATAATGACGTATCCGGTGACATATAAGCTGACTGACTATCAAGATCAACCAATCGCTGGCGGTTTTTACGAACAGGAGCTGCTGAGAGCGAAGTATTCCGACATCTATCTCGTGGAGAAGGTTCTCAAGAAACGAGGAAATCAAGTTTATATTAAATGGTTGGGTTTCAATAGTTCGCACAATAGTTGGATAAATAAGGATAATTTGTGAAGGAAGAATACAATGATTAAACACCAATTTCATGTAAATCACATTATTTATTCATATATTGAAATAAAGATTTACATTATTCGACAATGAATTATTCGCTGATGATTATTCTACAATGAATTCCATTTGGCTCCATTTTGTTTCACTTTTCAGAAATTTCAGAAACGATTTACCATCTGTGACTGTTTGAGTCATATGGTTAAATAGAGCCGAATCCTGCTCGAATTTTGCCGAAATACGTTTCGGCATGAATACTTGACAAGTATTATCGAGATCGGCAACTGTACATAGCCCAAATTTTGTTGTAGTTTGTCTCAAGTCTGTCACTTTATAGACATGATCGACTTGCAGCTCGGATAGCTTTTTGAAGTGAATACTTCTTAAACGACACAGGATCGGCTCGCCAGCCGGCGCGTTGTAGGACGGGACAAGAGAATGAAGGAATGAAAGAAGAGAGAGAGGGGACGAGAATGATGCGTGAGCTGTGGGTATGCGAGTGAGAGCGAGCGAGTCAATGCAGAGAGGGGGCAGGATCGCGTGCCTCGTCATCGGCAGTATACCTGGAGTATACGTGTGATAGTACGGACAGACCTCGTGCGAGAGAGATAGCGCCATGGGCGCTCGCGGCGGAGCGAGAGAGAACGTGGATCTTAAGAGGATCCCGAACGTTTGGGCCACCTTCTCTCTCGCTCCGCCGCTAGCGCCCATGGCGCTATCTCTCTCGCACTTGTTGCGGACGCGAAACGTTTGGGATCCTCTCAAATGGCGGGTAAGGGCTGGAGCGTAAGAAAAAACACTTCTGTGATTTTTTTCATAAATAAATAAATAGAGATAATTCATTCAAACCTTTTACCCATCATTAAGTATCATTTCGATAACATTCTGTGATTGTTTTATGCGAAAATATCGAAGAACAAGCCGGTGACAAAGCTTTTCCAACAATGTCTTTGGATAAAAACTATTTGCGGTAATAACTGTATCTCAGCTGAAAATTATCTTAAATCAACGATCATCTAAATTTAGTCGAAGTATCATCAAATCCTCCCCTTTACGGTCTCTGATTTTTTTTTCATTCTTAAATTTTCGGTGGTCATTTAAAGTGAAAATTTCGTGGTCATTTTTCATGAAAAATAGCAGTTCTCACTTTCAATGACCACAAACAATTTAAAAATTAAAAAATAATAATCAGAGAACGTAGGGGGGAGGATTTCATGATATTTTGACTACATCTAAATGGTCTTTGATTTTAGATAATTTTCAGCTGAGATATAGTCAACACTGCAAATCGTTTTTTTCCAAAGACGTTTTTGGAAAAGCTTCGTCACCGGCTTGTTTGTCGATATTTTCTTATTAAAAGATTACAGGATGTTATCGAAATAATACTTAATAATGTTCAAAAGGTTTGGGTAGATTTGCTCTATCCATATTTATAAAAAAAGATGTCTACCCTCCAGCCCTTATGCCCCCCCGTTAATAATTAAAAAACATTTTTGAAAACACAAATATCAACGTGCAGGCTACTTTCGACTTCCTTGTCAATTCATAATTCGATCACTGACTTTTCCTCTCCTCCCCTTCTCTCTTTCTTTTTCTTTTTCTCTGGAATCATCGGCAGAAATAATTTACCGCGCCAGCGAAATGCATACAAGTATTCACTTCCATCGTGTGTGATTCCCACACACTCAATTTTTTTTTTGGTAAGAAAGCCTCCTGACGAGCTATTCGATTGAGGCTTGTAATGTCCATTATAGCAATATGAAGAAAAACCTGCAAGCATGCTGCTAATATATAGTAACCCCCCCCCCCCCCAAGAATAATTCATTCCCACCTTGATTCCGTCACGTATTGACCCAGTATTTTTCCATGATACGTTTTTATCCCCCCCTGAATTCAATGAATGTTTTGACTACTGAGTATTTTTCTAGCGATAGGGTTTCATCCCCCACCTTGTTTCCACTCGATGTTGACTGCATATTTTTACCATGACAGGGTCCCATTCCCCCTCTACCTTGATTTGAATGCATGTGTACTTTCCCATGAAAAAGATTCACCTTGATTCTGTCACGTGTTAGCTACTACGTATTTGGTAATGCCCCCAAGGGAGCGTATCGGTCTTATCGTGGGTGACGTATCGTTTGTCATCGTGCGGGCTCAGTGCTATTTTCACTTGCTTCTTCGTATAAACATTATGCATATGGGATCTTATAACGTGTTGTTTTCGGCTCTGCGTAGTATTTTGCTGGAGACAATGCATGAAGTCATCGAACGTGATGCTGACTTTTACAACACTGGTCTTCACACCTTTAGTTTTTTGTATAGTCTTCATTATCTACTCTCACGCTATACATTTTACTACGTAAACCCACGAATTCCGTCATGATTCGACCGTTACATTCATCCTTCATAAGACCAACAATTTTTTTATTTATTCGAGGCATTGAAAATTGATTGTCAGTTGGATAATCCGACGTATCGAACTTATCAATATCGCGTTTCATAATTTCATAAATATCGGGGCACTGAATTTCATATAGTAAACTGTCAGTATCGGTATACAAAAGTTTACAACTATCATCACTGAATTGTTGTTTCATATAGTCATAGTGGAAATTATAGATGAGAATCTTAGACAAGTCGAGTATACATAGACCCACATACACCGGCTTGTTTAGATAAACCTCGGTTTTCTGGATTTGTATAGCCACGAGATTCTCCGCGAAGATAGAACGGCTGTGAAAGTTGGGATTCGCGACAAGTGCCTCAGCTCCATAACGCCCTTCCCAATGTGTCACGAGTTTGACATTAACATGTTTGCGAACATTTTCCATCGTCTTACCGTATACTGCATTATTCATTAGTTTAAATAAATTTTGTTCGAAATCATTTTTTGCATGCTTCCTCATATCGCTATTCAAATCGATACATGGTTTGAGCCACGGTTTCTGTTGAAATTTTAGGACTCGATGAATACGTTTGAGTTTCAATCCATGCTTGAGAGCCTGTTTCAGATTTCTATAGTAAAGAACATAACGACTTTTAGCTGTTAAAGTTGTCATGAGCTTGATTTGTTTAGAGCCTGGTGCATGTTTGTGCTCGGGACATAGGGGTAAGTCCCTGTGCGCATTATGAAGACTTTCAGGATATTCAAGATCGACTTCGAGGATATACCCAGTCGGATTGTCGTCGGGAATGATGGTGAAATCGATGTCTTCCGGGCTTTCGATCCACTCGAAATGCCCATACGGAAGTGACTCCGTCATTACGGCCAGCCGTAAAGATCTTACGGCCCAGCCGTAAAGATTGTTTACATCGTAGTACATCAGATATTTGGTTTCCTGGTTTGAATCATAATTGCTCATGTATTCGTTGTTAGCTCGAGCATAACGATTACAACACTGACTCACACCACCTCTTATTCCTCGCTCAATGAACATGTGCATATCCAAATCCGTGAGAAGTTCCAACTCCACCTTGGTGTACTTGAGCATAGCATCCCAAGTGAGACCCGGTGTCGTATAATAGTGAGCAGGGTCCAAATTATAAGCTTTCATACAATTGCCACGAAAATTCTCGAAGACGTCGGCCAAAAGTAAAACATCGGTTTTCAAATGTAGATCCGAGTATTCACCCAAATTATCAATATTAAATTCTTGCCACACTCGCTTAGCATGTTCGTAATCCTCGTTCGAGATGTGACTGTTGTTTAACATATTGAAAAAATGTATTTGGGATGGCAGATTCGTTTCATTTAGTTTTGACAATGCATCGACGTATTCGTAAGGGAATACTCCTTTTCGTGTTAGAAGCTCAAACTGATAGTCAGAAAGGTTCGAGAACTCGTTTCGCATGATCTTTAATTCCGTCATGTATGAAGCTAGTTTTTCCAACGACGATGCCATAAATCGGAACGAGTCAATAAATCGAAAATTCATATCACTTCCATCAATATGTTTTGTAAAAGAAATATATCGTTCTTCAGTCTGTGGGATTATTCCCACTCTACCGTTGAAGCATGTGGCGATTTCCTTGATGATAAAATGTGAGTCGTATCCGGTGAGATTATGAAAAACAACCGGGATAGCTCGCGAATCTTGATAATTTAAATTGCACTCGTTATGTGCTGGACCTCTATATCTGTAAATATAAATTGAATATTAATTTTTTATTTTTAAATTTAATTTTTTTAATTTTTAAAAATGTAATACATACATCCCAGTGAGGTGACAGTGATCCATCACTTTATCGGTAGGGGATATATTTTTTGTACATATATGACACGTCGTTGCAGTTTGGACTTGTCTCCGCTGCTGATATGATAAGCTTTCCATAGGTTTCGGATTCATATGAATCTCCTCAATGGATTTCGCGAGTTGTTCGAGCTCCTTAACGAACCATTCTGCAGGCTTAACACCTCTGTAGCTACGATACTTTGATATTGAGTCATCGTAACTGCAGTTGAGATAGTATCCTATACTAAATGCTTCATGCTGTTGATATGCGTTTTCGTCACGCGTAGGTTTCAATAAACATTCAATGTCGGCATATATTACAAACGGAACACGCTCCTTGTTACTATAATTCTTGAAATATAAAATTCTATTCCGCGATGTTGGCATATTGACCTTACACTTGTTAATATTTTTACAATCATTTTCATGCTCGGCCAATTTGTTTTCGTCGCGGAAGTAGTGGAGACAACGGTCGCAAATGTGATGCTTGTGATATCGCTTCGACAGCTGAGAAGATACCAAGCGAGACAAGTCTTTTATCCAAACATAATGGAGTATGGGTAGCTCGTAGTCTTCGATGTTATCGTTCTCTTCCGTCTCCTCATTCCCATCCTCATCAACATAGTGATCTTGCACGAGAAGTAGGTTAATATGAATAATCTTCTTCAAGGACGTTACGTGCAGGGGTGCAACCACAAACGTTTCCTTTCGTTTTTTCAAAATATATATATTGACTGACATCTCATTTTGTTTCTCAAATTTTGGAATTTGTCGGGGCGCCATAGGAAATTCAATACCATCGAAGTTGAGTTCGTTTTCATATTGCTTGTATACGCAAGCACGGTATGCATGCTTGGGATCATTTCCCGAATGCAGTGCAGACAAGATGGCCCACTTGAAACACATATTGTCATCGTTTTGTACGTTTATGCATGCGTGCTTCTTTTTTATCACCTCCGGGAGCTCTACATAAGAAGAACCTCGCATAGGATTGAATTTATTAATGTTCACTGTTAGATTGATAATCGAATGCAGTGACCATCCTGAGTCTTGCTGTTCAAATTCCTCCATATCTCGTTGAATAGGGTTTTGAACGTTTAAAACGGACCACTCATTCGCATCGGTATTTGGGTAAATCGGTTCAGCCTTCGTGTTGAAATATTTCACATCCAAAACCTCTTCATCATTTTTTATTATAATGAATTTTGTTGCAAGTACTGTGTACACTTTTACTGCGCTTTGCTCTTTATCGAGCACACTTGTGATTAATGATTTAAAAACGGATATGCAATCGTTCATGAATGCTTTAATATCTACATGTTTTAAATTTGTTATTACCCCTGTTTTAATTCGATTTTTAAACGCTGATCGCAAATCACTCCATCTAACTCTATCGATAACTTTTTCATCGATCTGTAAACCTTCACCACGCTTTAGCAAGCATTCCATTTGAATTTCGATTCCATTCAAAAAACCGATTATATTTAAATATTTTTTCATTTCTGAACCATTTGATAATAATATTAGCTTATCAAAAGATTTAATGAATTCTTTGAGACGTTTGATCCAAACGGTTATCTCATTGGAATTCCTATTTTGTACGAGTATCAACGCTTTCTCCCATGTCTCCACGACTTCCGAGCAATCCCAAGCATTCATATTTTTTTAAATTTATTTTATTTTATTTTTTATTTTATTTTTTTTTGTTCTACTCTCCCTCGACGAACGGGTGTATTGTTACACTGATAACTGCTCGTGCGACGATCGTGGTCAGGTATTTATGCGCATTACAGATTTAGGGTGGAGGGGGGGGGTCGTATAGTCCTTGATTCCCGTGCATAACAATGCGTATTACATATGTAGGGGCGGGGAGGTGGGGAGGGGGGTAGTCCTTGATTCTTCTGCGCATTGCAGATTTAGCAACGGAGTTTAGTTCTTTATTCTTATTGGTAGCCCTTCCACATTCTCGATCAGACGTAGTACATGAAAAATTGAGAGTAGGAGGCTGCGAATTCGTATAAGTAGATGGACATCTCAACCAGTCGCAATCACTTGCATCAGTCATTGCAATAATGCAGTACATCGTCGATATTCAGGGTTTTCAAAGCCCCAACAATTTTATTATCAAAAAACTTGCGGTAGTTCGGCTTTCGCAAGAGTCAACACCATTGGTTTTCCTGTTTAAATCACCGCATGACAAAAATCTGCAGTCTGCAGCATGCCAGAGCTGCAACACGTGGCTCGAAGCGAATTTTCATGGGCTCTCGTGGGACATTGGTGATGTCCCGTACAGAGAATTGAGAGAAACATTTTACGATCTTCTTCACGACTCTCAAAAAACATACGTCAAAGGGTTGGAGAAGGAACGGTGGCTCAGTCGATTCGCACCGAATGTACAAAACATCGAAGATCTGGGCTGTCCATCGCTCGAAAAAATTCAAGGCGACTCCGGTGTGGCATGCATGAATCACACACGCATGTCTTGGACCATACATTGTGCCGCATACAACGTACGAATATTAAAAACCTGGTTCTTCGATAATTATCAACCGACAACGGTGATACCAACAACAGCAGCAGCAGCAGAATCACCAACAACAACGACACCGTCGTTCAATGATGATGAAGAACATCGTGGATTCGTGGGTAATCCGACCGTCATCGTTCCGGTAGAAAATTATTATCATCAGGATATTCCGGTAATAACTCCAACAACGACAGAAGCAACAACATCGTTCCATGATGATGATGGAGTGGATGAAGTGGATGGTGAAAATAATCATCCACGATATATTCAGTTGGAATGAAAAAAAAAAAAAAAAAACAAAGAATTGTTTTTTCGTGCACACAAAATTTTATATCATTTTTTTGAAACAATTGTAAAATGATAAAACTTGATTGAATAAAAAAAATTTGAATATATATACATATATACATATTTATGGTGTTAAAACAAATTATTTCAACTTTTTTTCCCCATGATTCCTGTACATTGAAACCCGATGTTTTAAAAACTCATTCAAAATAAAAGATTCAATCGATAGGAACATTTAAAATCAAAATGAAAAAAATGAGACATATCCGGAAGAGATGGAAAAAAAAAATTATTATCCGAAAAATGGAGTAACGTTGAGGTAGGTAGGGTATGAAAAAAAAAAAAAAGATGCAGATCATTGGTATTTTTTTATCCTCGTTTTGTTTCGAAGACTCGTGAGTTCGACCACGAGTGTTTACGAATATGAGACGGGAGTGTGGAGTGAGGCGATAGCTGCGACGACGACGACTACGACAACGAGACTCCACCGATGATATATGCCAGCGGCAGACTTTTATGTCTAATAATTTTATATTTAATCAAAGAATCAAAAGATTTTCAATTGAAAACTTAAAGGAATAGATTTCGGAAAAAAAAAATTGAGTTTAAATGAAAAATCTTGAAAAAAATTATTCAATATATTACAATGAATAATGAAACAGAAAAAAAATAATTATTACATATCCGGAAGAGATGAAAAAAAGATACAGGTCATTGGTATTTTTTTTTTTGTTCTCTTTTTGTTTTGAAGACTCGTACGTTCGATCACGAGTGTTTACGAATATGAGACGCGTGTGTGAAGTGAGGCTATAGCTGCGACTCGTTCGAAAGATTCAATCGATGGAAACATTTAAAATCAAAATTTAAACAAAAGCGTTTCTTATTCAATATATTACGATGAATAATGAAACAGAAAAAATAATTATAACATATCCGGAAGAGATGAAAAAAAAGATGCAAATCATTGGTTTTTTTTTGTCCTCGTTTTGTTTCGAAGACTCGTGAGTTCGACCACGAGTTTACGAATATGAGACGGGAGTGTGGAGTGAGGCGATAGCTGCGACGACGACGACGACGACGACAACAACGAGACTCCACCGATGATGTATGCCGGCGGCAGGCTTTTATGTTTAATAATTTTATATTTAATTAAAGAATCAATGGATTTTCAATTGAAAACTTAAAGGAATAGATTTCGAAAAAAACTGAGTTGGCATAAAAAAATTCAATCGATGTACATACTTAGAATCAAAATGGAGAAATATTTTATTTATGGAAACTTGAAAGAACTGAGTTTAAATGAAAAAAAATCGAATCGACGTGTGACATGTCACGTCATGATGAAACACATATAATTTATTATAATGGTAATAATTCTTGACGAACGAAGAATATTGAATAAAAAAAACATAGTCTAAAGAGTGCATCAATTAAAAGTTTGGTCAACCTCGTGGCTTCAGTTACACGATATCTTTTATCACATTTTTAACAAGCAGTCGAATAGCGACTTACATATATATTATTATTTTTTTTTTTTTTTCCTACTACGAAGGATCTTAGGTCGATAAGATCCGTGCCGAGGCGACTTGTTTTTTTCAATGAAGAACAGTGAATGAAAAATAAAAAATAGAAATATAGATAATCCGAAGAACGCTGTTTCATGGATAAGGTAGTTTCAGAAAGTTTCAACTATGATTCATATTTTTTTCCCACATTTTATTCACAAACTAATTTTACAATCAGCAATCAGTCGATTGATTGCCCATCCAATTTTTTAACAATTTCACATTCTCGCTGGTACAATTCAGTTTCAAGCTGCGATGTTGCGAAGATGATGCATGCGTGGATGAGCTTCGTCGTAGCTTATGCAGCGATGGACAATCAAAATCTCCGAGGTCGAGGATGCGTCGCTGCTCAGACTGTCCAATGAAATTTGATAACCATCGCTTCTTCTCCAATCCTTTCACATAAACGATACAATCATGCTTGAG